>JAUZNJ010015630.1:0-17518 GCA_034780135.1 Jordanella pulchra
GTTTCATTATTTTCTTTGATTTGGCACCACCTAACCGCCCCTTTCTCCCCCACAGTTTGTGTGAGCCTTCTGGCATTCTTGTTGTCAATAAATCCCTTTCTTTTTACAACATTCACCTGGACTGTCAGATTTTTGTGGCTGTCGTGTTACTCCCCTCCTCACAAAAGGGGGGGCCGTAACAAGCACACAGATAAAACAACAGAAGCAGCAGTCAAGGAGTACTCTCTTTCCTATAGAGACAGTCAAGAGTTAAACGCAGAAGGAGTTACTTTAGTGGCTCCAGAAAGAACAAAACAGCTCTGGGCCAGATGTAAAATCACTAGGAAATCAAGAAGTTAGACCAATGGTTCCTTTAGTAAATTTATTAGGTAGGTTTCCTTCCAGTAAGACCAAACCGAGTCATCAACACATCATGTATTGCATATGTGGGAAAAAAGGGTAATCTCCATGGGTTAAAAAATTTAACAAGGAAGCTATCATTTTTAAAGTAACTATGAAGTTTTATGTATCGCAACTTTTCATTTATAAGTTAATAAAAAATATATATTTAGACTGACATGTTGAACCAAGGATGGATCCCTGGTTTAGAATTAGTCCAAAGAGATTAATGGGAAATAAAGCCAATGAAAAGTCATTGTAAAGACATCAAAATATCTCCGCTTTTTGAGACTTTTTACTTGCAGCTGAGTGAGAACATATATTTTGTATTTCACCAGTAAAATTAAAACTTTTCAATAAAATTCTCAACAGACAATGAGAACTTGAGGACAATACATGGTCCTCAGTATGTCTGTAAACAGGGATGTGGGTTTGTGCATGTTCCTGGATGTTCCAGCCACTCCAGCATGTATTTATTAACAGAGGTGAAGAGCAACAGCCATAAACGAGAGGCTCATTCTGCGTCTGACTGATGTTTAATGAGAAAACTAATTGAACAAAAGTTTCTCCCAAGAGTTCATGCAGTGCATGCTGGTATGGTTAATTAAAGAAAAGCATGTTGCCATTTGGGTGGTGATGCGTTTAAAATGATTATCTCCCTTAGCTACGGCTGAGCATCGTAGTTATAAAGTTCTGCTACTATCAGAATGTGGGTTGATGGGACTTAAATAATAGAGTTTAGGTGGGAGTAGCTCTGAGAGTTGGTAGAACAGAAAAAAATTTTCCTTACTAAACTGACTTTAAATTGCTGCAGAGAAGAGACATCGAAAAGTGTACATGTTTCATAATTAGAGTTGATAAGCAAATACTTGTACTTTCAATGTTGGATTATAGTATACATCCTCAACTTGATTTGTTTTACCTATACGCTTTACGCACCAGCTTTCATCAAGGGTTTTACAGCAGCCAAATGCTAAGAGACGCTCTTCACAGCATTCTGCACTGCCACCTTTTCCGGTGGAATGTCAAATTTTCCAACATTGTCAAGCCACTATGGAATATTTGTATCTGTGTATCTTTCTGCTCTGCTGTCACGCTGTGGGACTCCATTTTCCCATCCTGCACAAGAAAATGCTATGGTACCTCAATATATATGCCTCAGTAGCAACACTTGTTCAGATGTCTTCTTTGAAAGAAATGCTCTCGGACTGTTCTAGGGTGAGTTTTAACCTGCCTTTTTCTCCGTCCTTTTCAAAAAGTAGATTTTGGAAGGAAGCCCATATTCTAAATTGAAATCCTCTGGAACCCTTCATCATTCATCATTGACACTTACCCTGTGTCTTTGATAATCATTTTGAAATGCTCTCCATGAACTCAGCTGCTTGAACATTTGAACATAGAGGAGACCTGTGGAAGGTTAGAAAAGTAATGACTCTGTAATGTACTAAAAAGAAGTTAACTTGTTTTACTGGAAAGATGTAGATGATATTTCTTTTTAATTCTTTGTTAGGCCTTAATAAACATCCTAAATAGAGTGCCTTCCCAGGCTAATGAATATTTATTTAATTTTGTGAAGGCGTTGTGTACCCTTGCTGATAACACTACTACAATAAAAGTAAATTAGCTGAGTAATGTATTTTATTTTCCAATTGCTTGTAGTATCTATGTAAATATGCGATATTTACATAGATATTTACATAACTATGTAAATATGTGAGGTTACATTTTTTGTAATCCTTTTGTCATTCTAGTTTTTCTTTAGCATTTTAGGAACGCATAAATGTTGTATATGGCTTTAAAAATATTGGTAAACTGAAAGAGATTTTTTGTTTTGGATATTTGGCTACAAGTAGCGGAGTTATGTTACTGTTCTTAGTAACAGATTATTCATTTGTATATTAATACTATATTATCATGTTTATCCAGCTTTCATGCTTCCATTTTTGAGCAGCTTAAATATTTTTAGGGCATTATGTTATGTTATTTGACAGCTTTTAAACTGATTTGCCAGTAACTCCCTCTGGTGGCAAAGTTTTCCTTAAAGATTATTCTGTCCTGCTGGAGTAGTATTTGGTTTTGGTCTTACAGTCTAAACTCTAATGATATCCTAAACTCTAAATATATCCTTTTGGACTGTTGGACAATGAGCCAAATGTCCATAAAACATTCCTTCACCCATGAATCCACCACTTTTGACATCTATTTTACTAATGAGCATACTGACACCTGGCAAACTGAACAATTTACACAGCTTTCATTGGTCTGTGTCTACAAAATAAAACTCAAATCACTCTGATTTCTTGCTTTGTGATCAACATCTGGTGTGAAGTTCACTTTAAAATATTAGAAATATGTGTGATTACTGAGAGAGACATTAAAATGTTCAAGAGATTTTTTTCCCTTGCTGTACATCAGATCCAGTATTTAAAAAGAACTGACCATGTGCTAATAGATAATTGCATTGTAAGCAATTCTAGTTAAAATAAGGAAAGATTTTAAATCTATCTAAACAAAATACAGAAAATAAAAGCACATATTGATGAGTACAGTATTTCTAGTGTTGTATGAGAATTCTTGATCAGTTCAACATAACAAATCAACGAAATGCCTGCAGCTGAAAACAATGCTTATTTTACAGCATCAGGTGAATTGGGGATCACATTTATATTTAGTCTAATGTGCTTTACAAAATTGCTGAAATGCAAATGCAAAAAAACATGAGCACAGAATGTTACAAGCAGAGAAAAGCTACTATCAGCTACTGAAATGTGCTGCATGTGCAGACTCACAATCCATATAGAAATGGGTAAGATAGGAAACAAGCATGGTGTACTAATAGCACAACTGGAGAAAAGATGAAAAATTGTCCTGTAAGCATAACTGTTACAGATCAAAATTACCCATCTGCAGTTTCACCACATCTAAGATACTGCAAGAACGTTATTTATAGGTTTGAAAGAATTGTAGTTTTCAAATGTTGTTAACAAAACTGAAAGCAAACCATCACATCTAGATATGAAAAGGCCCCTATTTTCTGTAATATATCATCTGTAAACTATCTTTGTAACAAATGACCAAAGTGATTTTTAATCATCCATATAGAGTGATCTGCAGCTTCAACAAAATCTACAGCTTTATTTGTGGTCACCTTAAAATATCCAGACTCAACTATTCCTTTTCTGTGGGGGAAAAGAAAGGCTAAAACAAGCATCTGTCTTGTAAATGTGTCTAAAAGAAGATGGATGCTTTTTCACATTTTCTACCATGTATTTCCATTGATCAAATGGACCTAGTTAGCTCACATTGATTCATATGTTCAGATTCTGACAGGCTACTGACATGTAACCAGTCAAAATGAAGAACAGTGTCACAGGTCATGTTGGCATGTTTGCTTTGATTTATGTAAACAAGAGATACAGTCTTTTTTGTATGTGTCTTAATGTGTGTTTTACTGAGACAATGTGTACACACAACACACACACAATAAAAGTAAAAAAAAAAAAAAAAAACAGGATTGTACATGATCTCACTAAACTGCCTTGTTGAAACTCTAATTTGGGTTGCAAACTCAAAAGTAAACTGGGAAACATTTTAATAAAATTAGCAAAAACAATATTGAAACTAACACATAATCACAGAAAGCATCAATAAAGGAATAATGCAAGTAGCAAAAAATAAGAGCAAGTTACGAAAAGCTGCAACTATACAGAGCAGCAAGGTGGAAACATGCTGCAAACACAAAACCTGCTGCAAATACATAAATGATGCTAATACATTTGTTATGCAATAAAACCATAATGGAAAATTTTGGACAGTGAGGACGACTGTCCATATTTCATCTTGAGCATTTTCACTGGAATTAAGGGAGCGGATTGCCTCTCAGGGCTCTGGACTTTTGCAGGGAATCCCTCTTCTGCAGCCCTCCCCCCAGCTGATTCCACAGGACACCTCACACAGAGGTTGCTGAACCACCACTGTGTGAAGGCACAGAAGGCCAAGCACACAGTTCTGTCTCTTTGGTGAGGCTCTTTGTGAGGGATCACATTGGAGAGACCAACATGAAAACAGGTCCTAGAGACCTGAAGGACCTTAAGCTAAGTCATGGTGGTTGACATTTCAGAACTGAACAGCTGCAGAAGAGACAGTTTGCAACATTTCTTTTGAGTTCCAGGAACCTTTGACGGTTGGAGAGATGAACAGAGTGGAGGAGGAGAGAGCTTCCTTTGATGTGCCTTTGATGTAGAGCAACGCTGACAAAAGCATATTCTCATGTTTGCATGTTCTCCCCGTGCATGCGTGGGTTCTCTCCGGGTACTCCGGCTTCCTCCCACAGTCCAAAAACATGACTGTTAGGTCAATCAGCACCTCTCAATTGTCCCTAGGTGTGAGTGTGTTTGTGCATGGTTGCCCTGCGACAGACTGGCTTCCTGTCCTGGGGTACACCCAGTGTGACATTACACACTTCTGCAGCAAAAAACACATAAAAACAGGGAATGTTGGCTGTGCAATGCTTTCAGGAATTTCAAAGAGGATCAAAAAGATCACAGAACTACATCCAGCCTTGAACCTAGTGATTCACATCAGTGCACTGAATGACGTTGCTAAGAGGAAGTGACAATTATTAAAGAAGGACATGACTACTCTGCTTAACACTGTAGAACAGAGAAATTTTAAAGTTTTCATTAGTGGCCCTGTCACCACCTTCAGCTGAGATGAAGTCTTCAGCAGAGTTTCCTACCTGAATGCATGGATCAAACAAGCCTGCTCTCCAAGTTCGATTGGGTTCATTGATAACTTTTATCTTTAGATATCTTAATACCTTTTGGGAAAAGAGACACCTCTTCAAGAAAGATAGGTTTTTACCTGAACAAATATGTTCTACTACATGATATAAATGAAAACCACATAAAGAATCTCCATGATGATAAACATCACTCTGTTCAGGCCTTGAAACGGGAACAAGAACGAAATGAACGACTAATAATGTCATGACGGGTTCGAACTGTTTAGCCCACATGCAGAACACCACGACAGGAGAGAGTAATCAGATTTAGTGAATTTATTTAGTTAGCTTGAGGCTGACGAAAACACCACGGAGCCGGGCCAGAGACAACCGGTAGGTGTTGGAAGCAGCAATCACTGAGGGAGAGAACAGAGCGGTGAGTTCAAGTTCCGTGGAAGCTGACAGTGCTGTACTAGTGAGTCTGTGTTCCTTTCTCTTACGGCAGTTAATGAACAGAGTTTCAGGGAGAAGTCAAGAAGATCCGGATTCAGAGTTTCTTTTGAGGTCCAGGAACGATGGAGGAGTGCGGTGAGGAGCGGACAGGCCGCCACAGACCAGACGGAGAGCCAGAAGAGGATTATGACTGTCAGATGGGAATAAAACCTTTGAATGCTGGACAGCAACGAGGAAGCCTCTTCTTACACAGCGGCTGATGAGGCTAGATAGGACGCAGCAGTGCGACAAACGCCTTACCGCACTCCATCCGGGACCTGGTACCCCCTAGTGGAGAGAGGGGGCAAGGTAACAGAAAAAGGGCCCACAAAAGAGGCAGAGGAACCCGGAATCATGACAAATAAATACAGCCAAAATGGTAGATGAGGTAATGGGCAAATATAGTTCACATAAGACATTTCTTTGAAGTACTATATCCACTCCTAAAACATCAACAGGAGCATCTGTCCTCCAAATGGACCCCAACAAGCCCTACACAGCAAAATCTCTTGTTTCCAGTCCAACACCACAGCTGAATCTCTCATTCCAAAATGAAAATTCAAATCCACCCCCACAGTCAGCTCCGTCTCCTCCACATGCAAAGAAAGGTAGCAGTATTGGGTTCTATAATCCTAGCCCAAACACAGAACACCACAGGAGGCAACAAGTTGTATAAAAGGTTTATTAAAGGTTCTGACAAATATTCACTGCAAACAGGAAAAGGATCATATGGGATTTGTCACTCTAAAGAGACAGCAGACAGTTTGTGAGTTCAAGAGGCTTATAAATTTGGAAACTTAGAATAAAGTGAAAACGGTCTTACTTTGGATGACATGATTAGGTTGTCCAGAGAGGGTAAGCTTCTCAGGGGTCTCCAACGAGGATTTAGACATCCAGGAGTGTTCCGGTTCCAAGGATTCCACTTGGGCGAGTTAATCTGGTAGGAGTTAGGAGTTGGCTGTGGCAGAGGGCAAGCAGGCTGACCCTACCTGAAGGGAGCTCGAGAAGCTTGGGCCTGCCCATCTAGATACACTGATGAATACTGAGATCTTCTGAGGAGATGAGGATTGGGTACAGCAACCAGTGGGTAATCTGGGTGGGTAAAACCCTAAAAAAATGGATTCCATGTTCACTATGAAATCTATAAAGAGAAACTTCACATATAGAATTTACAACTAAAAGATGCAAGAGAATCTTTCTTCTTTGAGATTATCAACAAAAACTTCAACAATGTTCATGCCTTATTTGCCAGAGTTGACAAGTTAACAAACTTTCCTATTTCTGTGGCCGATGAACTATAATCTAAAAAGGCCTGCAATAACTTTGCAAAGTTCTTTACTGAGAAAATACAAGGTATTAGAAAAGCAGTCTGCACATCAATGCCAACTCCAGTACCAATATCAATGCCCCAGTTTTGCCCAATAAAATGCAAAGCTTAGAAGAAATTGTCCAGCAGCTAAGCTTCTCTTCCTGCTGTCTTGATGTTTTACCCACAGGTTTTATTAAGAAGTTCTTGCCTGCTCGAGTGTCTGATTTGATTCAAATCATTAACACATCCCTCATGCTGGGAATTTTCCCCCAGACCTTAGAAATAGCAATTATCAAACCTTTGTTAAAAAAGAGAATAGGCTTTTAAATTCTTCTGTTTGTTTATAAATCACTGAATGGATCAATAACTCAATACAGAACAGATTTGTTGTCAGTGTATCAACCTCCCAGACCACTCAGGTCTTCTAGTTCCAGCCTACTCTGTACATTCAGAACCAGAGCCAAACATGGAGAAGCAGCATTTAGTTCCTATGCTACATTTACCTGGAACAAACTCCCCGAAGATTGTAAAACTGCTAAAAACGTGAGTCAAAGTTAAAAACCCATTCGTTTAGACCTGCCTTTGACTGTTGAAGTTAAACTGTTAACTGAGGTATTTTTAATTTGAGGTTGTGGTACAACCATTTTATCTGTTTTATGCATGTTTTAATGTTGATTTGTTTTTATTTTTCTTCTATTCTATTGTTTATTTCATGTAAAGCAGTTTGAATTGTCCATGTACTCAATAGTGCTATACAGATAAACTTGCCTTGCCTTGCCATTGTTTACTTTCCTGATTTCTGTCGCACTGGTGACATCATCAACAGTAACACAGCGTGATGACGTCACCAGGGAGCGGGGGACAGAGGCAACGCAGCTTTCCAGCTGGGAGGCAGAATAAGCTTTTTTTACCAATGGGAAGGAACCCAAATGCCAATTGTTAGCGGGTCAACCTGTGCACGAACAAACCATGTAAACCCTCTAATTTAGAATAGATATCATTCCCTAGCATTTTTTAAAGGGGACTTGTCACATACTAGGATAAAAAAACAACATATTAAATTCCCCAAATTCTCTGATGACTAGGCCATTGTGGGCTGCATGTCTGAGGGGAGCGAGCTAGAGTACCCGTTAGTCATCACAGACTTCGTGTGAGACCAACCACCTGTGTCAGAACACCTGTAAGACCAAGGATATCTACTTCAGGAGAAGACCCCCACCTTACTCCCCTGTGAACATCCAGGGCCAGAACATAGAAACTGTGGAGAGTTTCAAATAACTCTTACACGTCAATAATGAACTGGACTGGACTCATGACACCCATCCCCTGTACAGGAAGGGCCAGAGCCGCCTCCACCTCCTGGGGAGACTGAGGTCCTTTGGAGTGAGCAGGGCTCTACTTAAGAATTTCTAGGACTCTGTGGTATCTTCAGCTTTCCTTTACTTTGTTGTCTGTTGGGCCCCTGGCAGCACAGAGTGGGACAGGAAGAGACTGAATAAGCAGGTCAGGAGGGCAACTTCTGTCCTGGGCTGCACTCTGTACTCTGTGGAGGAGGAGGCCAAGAGTAAGGTGCTGGCCAAGCTCACATCCATCATGGACAACACCGTTCACCCTCTGCACCAGACTGTAGAGGAGCTGAACAGCTTCTTCAGTGGCAGACTTGTACACTCCCTGTGTAAAAAGAGCTGCTACCGCAGGTCATTCATCCCTGCTGCTGTCAGACTGTACAATACCACTATACAATAACCTTGTGTAATAACCATGTACAGTAAGTGAATTATTTATTCACTTATTTATCAAACCTAAAATCGCACTGTTCATACTTTGTCAAAATACTGTATTTGCACTCCAAAAGATCATACCTCAATGTACATAACATCCCCTTACTGTATATGACACTTTAAATTTCTATTCTTCATTCTTTCTCTACATATTCACTGAATATATACGACCTGACTTGTATATTTACTTCTTGATGCACCAGTTCCTTCATTTGCACCTCCTGTTGTTTACAAGAGCCTTGTCACAAATTAATTTCTCCAGTGTGAGATCAATACAGACCTATCAAATCTCTAATCTAATTTAATATTTCATATTATTTTAAACCCGTAAACTTGCTTTGTGGTTGGTCCTTTACTGAGACTGTGCTGGTAGCACTGCGGCTGTTTGCAAGGTATCAAAGCAAAACTATACCTTTGCAGACTAATCACAAAGGAAATATCCTCTTAGGCCATTCCACTGGGAGAAATTGTTGGTGGTGTGCCATATATCTATTTAGTCACATTACATCAGAAAGATAAAAAAATGAAAAAGGCTTTGTAAGGTAAGAGTTCATCTACTAAGTTGAATACTGTGTTATTCCACTGGGAAAAAAGGGAAGATGTACAGTTTGTCCTTGTGTTTCGCTCACAATGAAAATGTTGAGAGGGTTTTCCCATATATGTAGAACAAGTGGACCAAGGAGAAGAAGCAGCTTTCTGTTCAGTTACTGAAGGGAATTCTTACTTGCTGCTAGAATTTGCTGCTAAAATTTTTATGCTTTTTTGGTGAGCAACAACAAAACTTCTGAATCAGCTCTGCGTGGATTGGAAGAAAAGAACAATGCAGAAAGAAATTAAATTAAAAATTAAACAAAAGTCTTAAGTGAAGGCATTTTTATCTAACAAAAAACTGTTTTTGTGAGACTTGGATTCATTTTATTACTTTTCAGTATATTGACAGAAAAGAATAACATACTTTCCCCAGAAAGTAATTCAGATTTTTGATGATCTTTTGTGCAGTGTGCTCTATTATTGTGACAGTCAACATTTTAACACAGGAGAGTCATTTTCATTCTGTTTGAGTTCTGAAAGCCTAACTCAAGTTTTTATTAAACAATACCTTACATTTGTTTAAACTATAAGCACGTTTTATTAATCATTGCAGTGTTTTAGAACTAGGCCAAGTGTTTTCTCTTTTTTGTTTAATTCCAAAATCCTGTCAACCTACTAATCAGCTTGTTGTTTAGTTCAAAATGAAGGTCAGTGTAGAATAAAAAAAGGCTCCTTCTGTTCTCAGGGAGACAAAATATAATAGAAAATGGGACTAAAACTGATCAACTTTTGTACAAATAGCATAAAAGACTATGGATTTGAATAAATAATATGCAGTTATTATCATGTTTTGTTTCATTAATTAACTTTGTTTCATTGCCATGCTAAGCCAGTGGTCCCAAGTGCAGGGAATAACAGACGTATATTTATGTGTCTTTTTTCAGCTGCAGAACAACAGCAAAAACTGTAAAAGTTTGGTTAATTTCTTTTTTAAAATATTATGCTGCATCACTACAGGCCCAGACTTTGAAAAGCATAGTACGTAGGGAACAAATTCATGCATTTTACACAAGAAGGTTGACCTTTCATGTGTTACATTAGTTGTAGGTTTCTTCCAAAATATCCCAGCCCAGAAAATTTTATTCCCAAATTGACCTATTTACACTGCAGTAGTACACATGGAGCAGAGCACATTGCTGGACTGATTGGAGGACCATGCCCTCTTCTGGCAGGCAGTGTGATGTCTGAGTCTTTCAAGTTCTTTTGTTTTGGGAGGATGACGTTTTTCCTAATAGTAATTTTTTTGTCTTATTGAAGACTGTGCTGTTTCCAAGCACAGACTGTTATATATAACTGGAGTTTCTGTTACTTTCTGTTACACTTTATATAGGAGCTGTGTTTTCTTGGTTCTGTATTCTTTGGCGTATCTCAATGAGCGTTGCGTGCCTGTACATTCAAGGCCTCTTAATCTAATATAACACAGAGCAAGCGACTGCTTTCAGAAGTCACCTGATTAGTAAATCCTGTCTACAGGTGTGTAATTTAATTTTGTTATAAATCTGTTGGTTTTTTTTAAAGACCTCCGAGGTTCCATTGAGAATAAAAGCATAACATAAAGTTTAAACTGTGTTTGGTTTCAAAACATATCTCAAGCTTTGGGGAGCTCAGAAAATAGGTGATTTATTTGGGGAATGAAGCAGATGTGATGAGGACAGAAAATATGTTCTTAACAAAGGCTATATAGGCTGCAAGTAAAAAAAGGCAATAACAAAAAGATGGCTGAGTCCAGACCCACCTAATCAAGGTGATTGGATCAGGATTGTGGAGGACATTTTAGTAATGGAAGCAATAACAAGCAACCTTAGATTAAACAGACATAAATATGATATGCTATGGAGAAAAATGAACACTAATCCACATTGGCAAATTTAATATTATAAATACAGGTCAATGAATAATAAAGTATGTGTTAATGTATCCATGTAAGATACTGTTATTGTAGCCATTCAGACTGTTATTTACTGTATTAATTTTGTCTTTTTGTCATTAAATAATAAACAAAAATGAAAGTCATGAAAATAATCAACCATAAACCATTTATGAAACCCAGATGAGACAGATTTTGGAAAAAGAAAGGTAAATACGATGGTAACTGACCTCCCAACAGCAGATATTTTTGTGTCAGAATGAGCCAATCAAGAAGTTCTAGGGCAAGCAAGAACAGTCATTTTACAATTCGAAATGTTCCTCATCTTCTCAAAGCATAGTTCCTGCTGCCTTGGAAATAAGAATGAGCCACAGTTTCAGTCTCTGGATGTGTTGAATGATACATACAGCTATAATCTGCAGTGTATCTTATGGGAGTGCTGTATACACATGCTCAATTACTTCCACTACAATGACAGTTAATACAGATTAACCTTTCTGCTCTGTTTAAGCTCATGCAAACACTATGTGCACAAAACTTGTCGTTCTATGAAACAGTTTTTATTTTACTTAAAACCCTAACCTTTTAAGATTTTTTTTCTTAAGGTTTCTTTTAATGCCGCTGCTGGGCAATACTCAGCCTGCTGTATTAGAACCGACCTTGCTGGTCATTCATCATGTGGAAATTGAATTGTTCTCCATGCCAAGATGCCGCAGTGTACAATCAGCCATTATTTCTCAGCCCAACAGCTGGATCGTGCTGTAGCAAATTGCTTGAGACCACCCTGCACAGGGCCTTTGATTTATCACCTCCAGTGAACCTGCTGGCTAAGAGGCCAGTCAGCCTCAGGAGTTGCTAATATTTCAGCACCTTAAGAGTCCTGTCCTTTCAGTTTATAGAGGGCAACATGAGTGACTGCTTTCCCTTGAAATGTTCCCCACAAAAAATAATTGTTTTACAGCTTGTGGCAAAACAACTATGTGCAATCCATCGTCATTCAAAAACTATTTGATCTCTGATAGGACAACCTTTAGAAATCCAGTGTTCAAATAATTTGATTTATTAGGGTAGAAATGCTTTCCAAAACACTCTGGAAATATATAATAATGTGACTTCCTGCTGTACCTAAATTTAGGTGGTAATAATTTGTGAGGTGTCTTTCTACATCTCTATAGAGGAATTTTGGCACAATGTTGTTTAAGATGTTTAAATGAGTTTCATGTTGCAACATATGCCTAGGCTATTCTGGTAGAGAGCAGAATAAATGGTTCCATCACTGATTTAATTTAACCACATGGTCCTGAAGCAGCAATGCTGCGACTGACATGATTCTGGTCACCAGCTCTGGTCTTAATACCCAATCCTCGCCACTTGCTCAAGCTGCTCTGCTCTAATCAGTCTTAATTAGTTCAACTGGCACGTCTGCCTATAAAAACCTCCTCAGACCAGAAGCTGGTGCCAGATTTTTCTTGATCCTCATGGTGAGTCAAGTCCAGCTTTTTCCCTGTCTGTCTGCCTACCTGTCATGAACTGGATCACCTCTTAGACTTTGATATATTCTGATGCCCTGTCTGACCTGATTTTTTTCTGTCCCTGACCACGATCCTGTTTGGAGTTTTTAAGCCATCTGATCACCCGGTTCTGACCTATGCTCCCCCTTCTCAATGGGATTTACTCGAGTCCCAAAACCTCAGAAATATCTTTGGCTATTTTCACACTGCAGACGAGTCATGCGTCTCATACGTGATTTTTTCATGGCAGTCAGAACGGCCAACTCCAGATCTTTCACATGTGGCACTAAATCAGATACATATCAGATAGGTTTTAAAACGTATGCAGTCTAAACACTCATGTCGTATTTCATCTGACTTTTACTTTATCGGCCAGGCTCTTACTCATTCATACAGAGTCTGCTCCTCTCCAGGAAAACACTTTCTAAATACTTCTAATCTCTTTTAACTTTCTTTATTGTTATCATGTCATCATTTTACTGTAGACAACTTATAATAACACAGAGACGCCAACATCTGTTATTACTTCTATAAACACTGCGCTGCTGTGTGAGGCCTATACTGTCCTTCTGCGCATGTGGGTCGCATTGAGGCTGTAAAATGTTCAGACTGGAGTCTGGTGGTGGATGCAAGTAGTATTGTAAATGACCATACAGAAAAAATATGATTCAGAATCAGAATTGAGCATCAAGATCTGCAGTGTGAACATAGCTTTATGTAACCTTTCAAGACAAATAAGTGTCGCTGATTTGTTTCTCAGCAGTTGTTAAACATCTTTAGATTAAACTATGTGCATTTTAAAGACATCTTGTAGTCTAATTGATGTGGTCAGACGAATGGCTTATTCATAGTGGTAGAGGCAGATTGATACAGCTTTGTTGTGCATGTATTTGATGAATTTCATTAGAGCATTAAAGCTATAGTTTGTACTCCTATTCGGAAACACGCTACCTTGAAAGCTACAACAATAATTCATGCTATTTCTCAATTCACAAGAATGCCAGCATGGACTCATGTTCTCACCAAGAATGTTCTCACCAAGAAGAACACACAAAGTACAAACTGGTGGAAAAGGGAGCACACAGAATAAATTTGTGTCAATTGGAAGCCTACTCATGACAGCACCCCATTCAAAGCTTGTCTGGACCTGCAGTTCACCTCCTGTTATTAATAGTCTCTAGATAATAATAAATAATTCTTTTTTAATTTAGTGGGGGAATGAGGATTAACACAACTGGATAAACACAAATTAAATTAACATTTTGAAATATCAAACATACAAAAAAAACGCCATCAGAGCCAACAGTACTTCACGCACAGCTATGCCGATTGAGGGCTGCTACAGATGGGCTAACATTAGCCCTGGCCTAACCCTAACCCATGAATTATTGCCCAAACAAAATTTCCTTATATTTAGTATGTTTTGATACTTAAGTTCCAAGTAATATCATTATAGTTAATTTCGTTATTATGATTAAGAAGAAGCAGTGGAAGGGGGAAAAGTAGTCCTTTTTTTTCAGTGATTTTAGTATAAAAATAGTCCTATTTTCATTATAAATTATTTTACAAGCCGTGACTGAGAAGGGTCATGCAGAATCAAAACGTTTACAATAATATGTCTAACTTCTTATTGATTTATCAAAGCTGCAAAAAATGTCAATTTTAAGCAAAATTTGCCATTAAAGTCGTATATTGGTGCCAATAGACCTTATGTGTATGAAACTCTTTGCATTTCTAAATATAGTGGTGTCCACGAAAGGTAACTGAGACTTTAAATTAAAACTTTAAACATTTGACACATTCAAATATGTGACTTTTTCCCCTGGGCTGTGTTAACTAAATTATACCGCGTGGCAAAAAGAAAAAAAGGCTGGGTCGAGGAGGGGCCATCAGGTCAGATTTCCACAGAAGTGCGACCCCTGATCCGCTCACAACCATCCATATTTGCTGAGGCTGCGCACAACCGTTGATGTGGAAGCTACACTTTTGCTCGAAACAATCAAAAGTGACCCATCCACGTTAGCTATAGATCTGTGCGTCAGTTCCCGGAAGTCAAAGCCCTCCCTACCCCTTCAGCATCCTTCCCAACAGTCAGGAGGGGAGGAAAAAAAGAAGCCAAACAGGCAAAGTTTCCCTCTGACTCGCCAAGCAGGAGTCGACATGGATAAAAAGCACGATAGATTTGCGTGAATGAAGCAAACAACCGGTAGTAACTTTTTCTTTTGCTAAAAGAATGATAACATAGTCCTAACTTTTATTGGTGTCTTTGTGTGAGCGGACGCGAAAACGTTAACTGTGGAAAAGTTTGAGATAGCGTCAGACTATGGCGCGGGAGAGTGAAGACACCGGGATGGCCAAAGCTTCAAAAGCCAAAAGGCAACGAAAGAAAAAACCCAAGGAAAACAAAACCAGAACTGTTCATGCAAACATCCATTACGATAAAGCCAAAGGAGAGGAAAATCCCAACAGACACTACGCTAACAACAAAATTAAGACTACAAAGTACACCGTGCTGTCATTCCTGCCCAAGAACCTTTTCGAGCAGTTTCACCGCTTTGCTAATGTTTACTTCGTCTTTATCGCTTTGCTTAATTTCGTCCCGGTTGTCAACGCGTTTCAGCCCGAGCTTGCTCTGGCTCCTGTGGTTTTCATCCTGTCTGTCACAGCCATTAAGGACCTGTGGGAGGACTACAGGAGGCATAGGTCGGATAAAGAAATCAATCACATGGACTGTCTGGTCTACAGCAGGTAAGCTCGGCCCTGGAGTCCAAATGGCTCCTCAACCAGGAAGTTTTTTTACTTTAATCGTACAAACTGTTCTACTTTAATGCATCTGACACACTTACACCAGCTGATCAAGATATAAATAAACAATAGACTTTCAGACTCTTGAAAAACACCTCAAAGCCCTTAAGTTTTTCGGTGTAGTTCTCCAATTTCCACTATATTCCAGCTTAAATATCCCCACAGTATGATTGTGCCACCACTTTGTTTCACCACGAGGATTGTTCCCAAATGCTTAATTGGAGTTATGGGCCTCTTGGATGATTCTCTACTAGTGAAGGTCATGGTTTTAATGTGACATAAATAAAAAAAAAAAGAGGGTTTGAATCCTTTTTGTAGCTGTGTCATGCAGGTGGGCCTTTATATGTTACCTTTTAGGAGCACTTAACCCCAGAAACAATAGATTCCTGCATAAATCTATCTCTCATAGAATCATAGAAGATTATCATTGCTGATACTACTGCATTTGTTTTAGTTCTGAATCTATCAATTATTAATCATTTTCCAACCTGGTGACCTGTTGCTGACCAGTTTCCTGAGTATGTGTGCCCTGGCTGTACTTCACTAATGAAAAGCAGCACTGTTATCCTTCCCGTACAGACCATAATTCACAGGCATCAAGAGCCTCAGTGTTTTAGTGGCTCCAAAGTGTAGCAACTCAAAGTTTTTGTCAGCTTTGGACATTACATTTTTGTTTTTCTTAATTTTTTTTTCTCTTGTTTTTCAGTAATATCAATATTACGCTAAAGATTCTGACCTTTTCCACCTTTGGATTTACTGACTAAAGTCATGCAGTACCTGGATCTGGCTTTTAATCATACTTTTGCTGAGACATCAATGTGTTAAAATTAGGGCTGGGCGATATGACCTCAAATTAATATGACGGTAAATTAGGCAGTTTTACCTCGATAACGATAAATGCACAATAAATGCTTTGGCTCCTCTGAAAATAATGGCATGTGCAGGAAATTCAACTGATCTATTTTTCATTTATTTACAAATGTTAATGTCCTTTAAAATGTGACTAATTGCAATTCATCAATTAACTACCATATAATTTACTTAATTAAAAAATATGTATCTCATCCTACTTTAAATCCCTTATTCTGATGTCAGATGTGACTTTTCCTCATTAGTTAAAGTCCACCTTTAAACTTAATTTAAAGTAGCCCAACATAAAACCAAACCCATGACGTTGATAGATATTTCAACGGGCCTGGGTGATAAACTGAATGTTTACCGTTACCGTCATTTATTACAATAACAGGTGTTTAAAAATTGGTATTTAAGATATTCAATCCTCCTAATATTTTCTTGAAATTCATATTTAATCATTTTTAGGTGAGAGAATAATTAAAATACTGCTCATTTCGTTCCCTTTTCATACCACCTTTTTTCTACAAAGGTACACATGAGAATTTAACCTGTGTGAACACATTCATGTTGATGTGCAGTTACCAACAATAGCAATTAGCCATGGTTCATTTACCATAGCCTCTTGCAAAATAGATAAAAAGTTACAAAAACAGCAGCACTTACTGACAAGCTGGGGTCCATTTTATAAAGCAGAGTTAGTGGTAATCCAGAGTAAGTTCTGGGGTAAATTTCTGCATATTCCGTTTCAGAAAAGCATTTTATGACAAAAAAATTACTACGTGAAACAACCCTGCTCAGTAGCAGGACTTTGGAGTAACCCTGAGTATTTCCTACTTTTTAGCTGAGATCTACAAAAGTAAATGTTTGAAAAGGTGGTTCCTATTCTAGAAGAAATTGTTGAGGTTGGAGAGGAAATACTCTAAGGAGATCTCCATCGGCGATTGCAATAAAATGTTTTATCACTTCTCTTGAAATTTAATTGATTAATAACATACATTTTTTGTATTTTACAGCAAGCAATGAATAAGATTTGTAAAAAAGCAAAAATACATCTGTCACATTTTTTATTTACTAAACATTGATCAAATAAGGATTTTTTCCTCTCACATTTACTGTTAAAATATCCCTAGATATTCAATTCAATTCAATTCAGTTTATTTATATAGCGCCAAATCACAACACATGTCATCTCAAGGCACTTCACAA
>JAUZNJ010015641.1:0-17518 GCA_034780135.1 Jordanella pulchra
GAAAGAGTGGTTCAGGGAGCATGAGACATCTTTTTCACACATGGATTGGCCACCACAGAGTCAAGACCTTAACCCCAATGAGAATCTTTCGGAAGTGATGGAGAAGGCTTTGCACAGTGGTCAGACTCTCCCATCCTCAATACAAGATTCATAGTTATCTGATTGGTTCTAACCTGAAATTGGGCTCTATCCACTGTTTTCAAGACTAATATGTTATATCAGTCTGCAGTCAGTCTATGAATCCCACATCATTCAGAAGAGCTTCCAATTTCAATAAGAGAATATCTGTGTTCTTGGAACATTTAGTAGTTTAGTCAAATCCTCATCCCTGAAATCCCTTCTTCAAAAATCGCTTTTAACCACTGTATTCATACATTTTTTTCCACTGTCCATCCTTCGCCCAGCACAGCCCTAATTAAATGTTAATTTAGGCCCAGAGCTTTTATGGCTTCTCCCTTTCTCTTGGTTGATCGCAAGACTTTATTTTGTATATAGACTTCACACTTTAAGCCTATCGCTAGTGGGTTAAAGCCGAGTAATAACCTATATAATCCATAAAAAAGGGGAAACAATAAAAACAAAGCATTACTCACACGGGGCAACTTTGGACTCAGCCTTCAGCATGGGTAGAAACCATCTAATACTAAGAGTGATAACCATAAAAGTTTCAAAAGGTTTTCAGTAAAAGAGTATTATAAACAAACAAATACAAACAGTAGCCTGATCTTGCGTAATGACGCAGCATAATAAACTCTGTGCGCCGAAAGCGACGCTGGAGTCGGAAATAAACCGACCGCTTAAGACTTGAGAGTCAGCTACAGTGAATAATCTAGAACCCACTTTACATCCAGGTCATTGTTTATATTTTCACAGTTACAGATTTTGTTTTGTTCTCCTCCTTCTCCTCTGCCTGCATTTTTAGCGATCTGTTGGTGTTTGTGAAATAAATACATGTAATCAGGCTGAGCTGTGCGAATGATGGACAGTAGGAAAAATGCATGAGTACGGGGTTAAATCCACTTTTTTAATAAGGAATTTGAGAAACAAACGTTAGATTAAAACAAGTATGTGGACATAGATTAGTATTTAATGGACACTTTAAATATATTTTGTGTGCGCACTTTAACATGTCCTGCCCACGAGTGAATATTTCTTAGTCACACTAGCCTTTGTGTTTTGGGGGAGAAGTGAGGGGAAAACTTGGGCTTTTACGTGGATATTATATAACAATGCTTTTATTTATACACTGTTTTGGGTTAATTAATGATTTATTAATTCGAAATGAACACAAATTAAATCATTTAAACTTTTAAGAACAGTATGAAAACCTTTAACAAGGCAAAATCTGTGAATTGGCCTGAAGTCTACAGTCGTCTATCTGTTTTGAAACTACAATACCCATGATTCTTTCAGGCCAACTTTCATTCCATATATTCAAAAGTTTCATTCCATATTCTCAGAAAATCATTCAAAATATTCGAAAATCATTCAAAATATTCAATTTTCATTCAATGTATTCTGACTGCTGTCAGTACATATAATAATAACTTCCTGAACGGCATGCCATATATATAGATATATGAATATCTTCACAGCAATGATGCATTGCAATTCAATAAACTGGAAATAATGCCATAATCCCAGGTATTTCTGAAGAGATTATTGTTTTTGCTTAAACAGATGAACCACCAGTGTTTGTTTAATTTCAATGTATTATTATTTCCAGTCTTTCTAACTGAATATTCGCAGAAACCATTTTTTATCCTGGTAATCCTGATTAAGTAATTAGACTAATTTGCATTTCAATGTCATTTAGGGTTGAAACTTGACATTTATACTGTAAAGAATCTGTAATTAAGCTTAAAATTAATTTGTATCCTGATATCCTGTATTCTCAGTAATTTACCCTCAAAACTAGTGTATTATCAATAAGCAACAATTACTTTTAAATTTGTGTCAAAGGACAAGAACTCTAAAGATTTAAAGTAAAAAAGGGTTTAGATGCGTTTCAGATTTGCAAAATGAGTGGTTATGAAGCACTAGAATGAAGAGGCAACCTTTAGAAAAGGGAATAAAATAGCTAGATGGCATTTGAACATGTCACTACACATGTCCTTAGAAAGAACCACAAGAGAGAACCCCTATACGTACCTGGAAGAATATTCAAGTAACCCCATTGGAAGCCTCCTTTGACTGGGAGCTTGTTTTTTTTTTTTGTTTTGTTTTGTTTTTTGCTGCTGCTAAATTTCTGTCTTATGTCCATTCAGAATGACAAGATTTCAGTGTGTTAAATGTGCAAGATGAATGACTTTAGACCTTGGATGTATTTTTACACAAACCCTGAAATGTTGAACTCAGAGCATAATAGGCTAAGAAGATTGAAGATTTAAAAGCAATTAAATCCAATCACATCACTGTAACTGATTTAGTACTTTATCATCAACCAAACAACCACTAATCAATCAGAGTACATTCCTCGGCAACTGGACAACAGACTTCATGAATTTGTGAATTGAAGAATCAGTGTCTTTTCTTCAATTCTAAAAAAGGAAAGTTGTTGTAAGGGCAGTATTTTACACTCTTCACCTCTCGCCCTCGACAGATCTCGTCTATCTGTCTATTGTCTCAGTAAGACATTGAATCCCTGTCACTCCCTGTATCTCTTATCCAAGCAGCCTGTCTGTCATTCCCCGCTTCTCTTTCCTTCACAATGTTAGCCTGTTTCTGTCAAACGGTTTCTTCTTACTGGCCCTTCTCTGGCTCTGTCTCTTCCTCTATTTTATCATACATATGACCACATCTGTCTATGTGGTTGCACACACCCCTGGTATGTTTCTGTTTCCCTCTATTTTTAATGATGAGTTCCAAAAGCTCAAACAAAGTGCACACGCACTCATCCGGGTCCACGTCAGCATATAGGCACGCTAGCAGTTACATGTAGAGATGGTTTGCAGGTGTATATGTAATATAGCCCAGTATGACTCTTTCAGGCAATATGAAACGGTTCAGGCAGTATTCCAGTGTCACTGTTCATTCTGCTGTTTGCTCTTTGGTTTCTTTTTCCATCCTGTGTATCAGGATCTGTTCCTGCCAGTGGGCCTTACCTTCTCTCTGAGGATTATGAGTCACATTTTGGATCTTTTTATCTTTACTGTTCTTTTTTTTCTTGAAGGTCAGCTGGCCTGCATCAATGTACATCTATTTTTTAACCTGGACTTTGTCTTAAGGTTATATTTTTTCGATAATGATTCACAAAATCCAACAAAAACTCAGCCACCATTATGCCTTCTGGTATGACTCATACTTGCTCTGTAGTGACACAGTTACGCATGCATACACATTAGATCTGAACAGTGGTGCCCACACACTGTTGCTATGTAGTTTTATGTCTTTCTCTATTTATTTGTGTGTTCATGTGTGTGTCTGTGTGTGTGTGTGTGTGTGGTGGGGGGGGAGTAATATGGAGGAGGGGTAGTGGATACAGATTTTGTTTGGTCCACTAGACCCCTCCCAGTCAGAATGGAGCTGTCTCAGCCTGTCAGCATTAGACTCACGTGGCATCCTGATCTACCCCGACAGCCAGCCATGGGAAATGATGGGTCATGAAACTGCCCACAGCTCCCCATGTGACCTGGTGTACAGGGGTGGAAGGGTGGATTATGAGGAGAGGGTTTTTGTTGAGATAAAGGGACAAGAAGGCAACGGACCGATACATGCCCACAACATCAGAGGTTGAAGCCACAGACAAAACATAGGGCTCAGTTTGATGCTTTTACAGGCGTTGTAAGAAAAGCAAAAGCCTCACTCAGTGGCGCTGGGTGCATGCAATGATTTCTATGGCATTCCAACACCATAGAGAGTCTTAGCTTGTCCAGCCTGTTGTATGTAGTCATCTTTCAGTACTTTTGGTTCACCTGAATAAAAAACAAAACAATCCCAAAAACAGAAACGAAAACTGAGACTGATCATTTTGAATATTTCGTAACATCTGTTGTAAAGTTTATCCTGCCAAGTTTAAGGGATTTAAAATGTAAAAGATAGAAAAGCTGAAGCTTGTTCCTTAGGTGTGTGCACAAACGATAGTTTAATGAAGCAACTTTGCACAAGGTTTCAACATCCAGTCTTATGAGGTCCCATCTGCCATCAGCGAGAAACTGATTAAACAAAAACACAGTTCAACTGTTCTATTAGACTTTTTCTTATTTTGCTGAATTGTTATTTTTTGTCTATAGCACTGTTTATAAAGGTTATAAATGATCTGAAGGATCTAACTAGTAAAAGGTATAATTCTGGATAAGTTTCCAAAAAACCTCTATGGCATAAAGTTTACACCCCTGTAAAGTGAAGGTGTCTATTAGCGATCTGCTGACACCGATACATGTATTGGTAACAGGCTCGATAGCACTACCTATGCAAATTCTTGTGCTCGTTTCCCTCAAACAACCAGTATCAATTTTCTCACAAATATTGAAGCCTGGTAAGTGGTGATATAACATCATATATGGCAGAAAAGTGCCACGGGAGGAGAACCAGTAACAACAGCACAGCAGCTAGACATATTGTTTAATGACAGCATGACTTAAAGCAAGCAGCCAGACTGCTGAGGAGAGATATGTCAGTGGGAGTTACCAAGGAGTTTCCAGGCAAACAAGTACTTTTTGGTGCTATTTTTTTACACATGCATACAACTCATTCTAGCATTTAGTCTGGTCAGTAAGCAGAGCTCCACTGCTCCAAAACCTTCAAGATTACACCTCAGGTATGTTCAGCAAAGTTGTCAAGAGGATACTTTACTTGTTCTTGGGTTCTCTTATCTGTGCATTCCTAGTGTCTTCCAATACTGTCATTGAATACAATTTTAGGACAGCTGTGACACTACAAAAAAATAGACCTTTCTGCAAAAATGATTAGGTGATAAGGCAAAAAATGGCCAGAAAGTCTGCAAAGAAGGTGTTCTTACAAGCCTGACAGATGATCCTGGTGGAGCCACGTATCGTTAACTTGGCATAACTGCAGTGGGAGATTCACCAGCACGTACAGGGTTTTTCCAAAGCCTAGACATCATAGACTTTTACTATTAGAGTTCTTTTTAACAGATATTTTCCAGGTGTGTGAGGCACTGTCATATTTTTAGAGAAGAGAAAACCTCCAGTGTTTCCACTGTGTCAGACTCACTGGATAACTCACATTAGATTATTTTCCACTGCTAATAAAGTCCTGCTGCACATGTCACAGCATAGCTTTTTCTGCTTTTTGGTCCTTTTTGTACCTATGCATTCATTGACCATGCCTGTTTCTTCTGTTTTTTTTTTTTTGTTTTTTTTTTCATCCTTGTGCTTCACAGTTTATCAGTGAAATAGGTTGTTTCTAGAATAAGATACAATGCTGTGTAAAAGTAACTTTACACCTCAAGCCGTCTTACATTTTATGACGTTACAACCACAAATTTCAATGTATTGTATTGCAATTTTTTGGGATTGACCAAAAAGGTATTGCATAATTGCATAATTGGGATGTAGAAAAAATGTTCTTGGAACCCCGATGCATGGACACCATCAGCTTAATGTTTTATTTTTCTTCTACTTCTAAATTAAGAACCACATAGGGTTGGTCTAAAACATAAAATTTCAATAAAATACATTTCTACATGAAAAATGCATATAAATTCCAGCGTAATGAATGATAGAATTGACAGATCTGCTTCTTTAATAAATAGGTAACTATGTTCCGGTTTGTCGTCATATGAGCATGAATAAATTTGGTGTCTCTTCTGTTCTTGTTCAATTTGACCTACATCATATGAGCTATTTGTAACTTTCACTTTAATATAATTTGACCTTTGCTTTGTGCGTGTGTTGCCTCTAGCCATATTTATTACATGAAAACCTTTGCTTTCAAGTCTGAATAGCCTTATCTTCACAGTACAAAGCAGCATGCTGCCACTGCCAATGACTCTTTATCTGATCCAAAGAGCACACTTGCATTCACTGACTTTATCATTGTATTATTTATTGAGCCCAAAGATGTATTTTCTTTCAAGGTGAGTACCGAAGTAGTATTGAGATATTTTTCTTAAAGCTACCCCGAAATATAGTTACACTTCACACTCTTTTTCTTTTCTTATTCCCCCACATTCAGCTACTTCATGCTATAGTTTATTTGTCTTTTCCTTAATTTAATTCTTCTTATTTACGTACCTTTTCTCGTCTTTTCTGAGCTATATAGATTTAAAAAAAACCTTCAGGCATCTGCAGACATTTATGTAAATGATCCTCCTTTCCAGCACAGCATGTGTGAATGTGAGCAATCATGCAAAAGACAAAAAGGCACGAAAGAAGATTCCTATGTGCTAATGCTAAGCCTTAAGCGCCTAAGATAACAATGAGAAGCTGCCTCAGTTATTACATCTTTAGTCAGAAGATGAGCGTTTATTTCTTCCCACTCTGTCAACCTTGATACTGTCACTTGAGAGTAGCATTTCTGTTTATTAAAGCCACTTAACGGTACCTTCTACCTACTGACAAATACACAAACATAGTATGTAAAAATATGTGCCTTACAAATCTATAAACCTTTCTTTAATCAAATGCAGCACTTCATGTGGAAATTAGTAAAATCCATGGACCGAAGGGCAGAAATCCAACACTTTACTGATCTAGATTAAATCATTACTTTGTTAAATCGGTAATACAAATGGACTTCCATTTATGAGACTTGCTTTAATAACAGGTCAGAATGCCGAGGCAGTTATTAAGGAATAAAAGGAACTTTCTAATGTTCTTTGGGTTAGTCACCAGCCTAAACTAAAGAGCGGGGGAATGAATGATGGAAAACTTAAACTCTCCAACATAGCAGGAGAAATATGGTGGTATGGTTTAACTTTGTAAAATATTGTATGTTGTACATTTTTAAACCAAAAAATCACAAAGCATATTTTAGCCTATTAATTTGCCTTCCATGTGTTAATAACATTGCTCTTAGTCTTTATAAAAAAAGCAAGGAAGTCAATAAAATCCAAACAAGCTTTTAATTTGGTTCTTGATAATCTATTTTGAAACCCTGGATATTTTAGTATAATTTAATTAAACTCTGCTTGTTATCTCCTCCAATATAAATTGGAAATCATATTCAGACCTGGTTTTCCTCAAGTGAATAATTATTGGTCCAAAGCGAAAACGTGTTCATGACCTCTTCATGTACAAGAATGAGAAACTATGCTGTATGGCGAAAAGTATTTACTCGACCTTCTTAATTGAAATCAGCTGTTTCAGTCAATTCCTTATACAGGTGTATAAAATCCTGCACCCAAACATGCAGGCTGTTTCTACAAGCTCAGGAGCTCCCAGAATTCCAGTGAGATTGGATGCCAGTTGTGGAAAAAGTGCAGTCTTGAAACATCCTTGGAAGTATAATAAAGTTAAAGTGATTAGGAATGGCAGCAGCTGAGTGTGGTAGGCCACTTAAACCGACAGGCAGCGGACATAGACGCACAGAGGTCAGCAGCTTTCTGCTGTAAATCACTAAGGAAGACCAAACTTCATGTCGTCTCCAGGAAAGCTCAGAATAGTACATATAAAGGTTCATTGAATAGGTCTGAGGCTGAGCAGCTGATTTTTTCTCTTTTAATTCTGTTGATACTAAAGTTATCATGCTTTCCCATGTCCTGTGGCTTTAATTAAGTGTTTGAGGATGGCCTGATCTTCTGTCCCTAGATCCAAATTAACTATCAGCTTTTTATCAGTCTTTGGATTATGGCTCTATTTCTTTTCAAGCCAAGTTGATTTGTTCTTCAGGAAATTGGAATTTCCTCTGCAAAGGGTGTTTTTTAACAACAGCATCTTGCACAATCTTCTAGTTGAAGACTTGGCTTCACATGCATTTTTTTCATTAGTACAATGATAACAAGAAACTATAAACCTCCTGTTACTGTAACAACAGAGTAAACCACTTAATGTCTCTTCTCCCATGTATATTTGCTGTTTTTTTATATTTCTTGCTTTTTAGATGATCAGCCTATCATTTCCTGAACTTTCACTGTGTTCAACCTTTTAGTCAAAGTATAAACTACATCCTCTGACTATGTCTGGGATTTTCTGTTCAGAGTTTCAGAGATAAATGTAGTATAACCAGCACACATGTTTGTTACTGTCATTCTTAAATAAGGGCCTTTTGTTTAACACTTACTTTTTTCACTGAATAAATAATTTGATTCAACTCAAGTGCTGATTCATTTAAACAGAATCAGCAACATGCATCTATTTTCTATTCTTCATACAATAATTTGCTGCATTGAAAAATATTTTCTTGTAAATACTGAAAGAATTTCATAAAACTGATTGGTGTGGTTGTTTATTTTGAGGTAGGCTTATTGTTATTAATATTTTGCATTGGTTATTTGATGTATGCCTAATAGGTCAACTGCAAGAGAAAAAAGAACAATCTATGTATAAATCATAGAGAAACTATTATGTTATAAAATAACTTAATATCAAATATCTCAATATCAGCATCACATCAAAATAGGTTAAATTTGCTATTTATTGATTACAATATTCAACATTAAGGTTAGCAGGAGATTTATTTTGTATTTTATTTTTTTTCGGCTAACGTTTCTGTTTATTCTTGGCAGTTATTACTTCATCTCGGGACCATATGCTCTTGCATTTTCATTTCTTTGCCACTTGAGCCATAAAGCATACATCAGGATTCCAACCTGCCTTTTGTTCACCCCAGGAAGCCGCTCTCCTCTCTACACAATCTGTTTCATTCTCCTTCACCTACTCCTCCTCAATTCATCTTCCCCTTGTGAACTCAGCCAAGGTGACGAAACACATTGATGATTTATTTATGTTAGGAAACCCATCGTCCCGTCTCATGACTCTGTTGCTTTCTCCGTCACTCTTTCTCACATACACACACACTCACAAAATCTGTCTCTTTGGGTGTTTGTCTATCTGTAAAACTCCATGTGACAGTGATGCTAAATGAGGTGTCCTCTGCACTTTTGTGATGAGTCTGAAAGGCCGCGCAAACACACACACTCACACACACATTACTTTCTGGTGCATCATGCTGAGACTATGGCATCTTACAGCTCCTTGTCATATAATCTGGATGTTTGACACAGGTTGGTGCTTTTTTAATATCACATCAGTAACTAATGTTGTATGTTTAGCAGCTTAAAGTAATGAGATTTTGTGCCCAAAATGAAAGCATTTGGTTTTGGGTATCCCTGAACGTAGCGCACAAACGTTACCACTTTTAGTCCCCCTTTTCTTTATGAAATAAAATCTTAAAGTATTAACATTCTTGGGCTGTGTTAAGGCTTATTTTGAAAGCAGTCGTTCATTTCACACTAACCAATTTTTTCCTGTATGTGCAAAGTTTTTTTTTTTATTTTTTAAGCTATTATACCCATAGTTAGAGTCTCACAACAGTATATTAGCATAATCATCATCACAGTATTAATAAGTGCAATATCTCAGTTATAAAGAACTTCATGGATATTCAATATCTGGTAGGATACTTTAGGTATCATGCATTTTTACTCCATATATTAAAAATATCTGACCAGTTGGATATATTTTAAATTCCTCAGCACCAATTTATATTAATGGTCAGTGGCAGAAATGCTAAAGATTACCATAAGATAAAATAGTTGTTTGTTGCCGCATCAAAGCCTTAGATATCTGTTTTTAACTTTTTCTTGATAGATGGATGTCAATGACCTCCTCTCATTAATTTATTTATGAAGGACATGATGTGTTGCTTTTTGAGATGTTTAACCCTACTTCATGTTGTCAGACACTTGTGCAATAAATTAACCACTCAGTGTTCTAAATAGTTCTAATTGTTATTACTGGTATAGGACCAACTTATCCTTGAGAAAGTCTTTGCAACAAGGTTTAACTTTACATTTTACTAATGTTGAATTAATAAACAAAAACCCTGGTCTATAATTTTTTATTGGATACAATCAGAAATCTTTACCACACGTACTGATGTGGAATCTAGAGTCTAACATTGACACCTGTCTTACCAGTCTAGCTCATTTTTAAATTGGACCAGCTCCAAACGGTAGACCCTCTCGCTGCTCCCTGGTCCTCCTGTCAGTCAGGTAGTTGGCCATCCGGCTACTCTCCTACGGTCTTCCTTTCCACCGATCTTTCATTCATGTGTTTGTTTGTCAGAATTTACAGAAGAGAGATTTTAAATGATGAGAGGATGGAAAGAAGTCGGTAAATTGGCAGGACAAAAAATGAGGGAGACAGTTTTCAGTATGAGTTTGGAAGCTTAGTGTCCCCCTTTGAGGTAAAGAGAGTCTGTGAGAGAAGCTGAAGAAGAGAAAGAGCAAAAACAAAGAAATGAATTAGGGGGCTGTTTGTGGGGGAAGTGCTGCAGGATGAAAGGGTTAACAGAAAAGAAAATTGTTAGTTTAAAGAAAGCATTAGGAAGAAAGATGGATTGCTTTTTGCCTCTTGAGCCAAGCTGCCTATCATTACCTTACAAGTTTCAATGGCAGGTTGGCAGAGTCAGCTCTAATGAGGAGGCCGGTGGCACGAAGCTGCAGAGAAAAGGTGAGCTTTCCCTTTTTTCTTCTCCATAAATTAACCTGTCATTCATTGCTCCCTGCCTTGTGGTTTTGGTTAGAAAAATAAATTCAAAACCATTTCCATTTTTCAACCTTTCCTTTAACGTAGACTTTGACTGAAATGCTCGCATTATTTAAAAAGGACTAATAAACAATGCATTCAGTTATTTAGCTTTCTCGGGCATCCATCAATATATATCCGCACTGCTAAACTATCATTAATGTAATTTATAGAAGGATAGACTGAAATAAACTTTACAAAGTTCCTATTTATAGGAAGACTAGTAAGAACCTCTTCACATCTTCAGTTAAACCTTGTTTAACAGAAAATTCTTTTTGACACAGCTCTGCTCATATCAGCAACAAATAATGTTAAGAACAAGAGGAAAAAAACTTAATTTTTCTTATACTTGCTTAAAATTAATCCTCAAAATAATAAAAAGAATGTTGAAAAATGGCATCAAAACATCTTTAAGATTGTGAGACACAACTCAAATTACAGCAGGTTATTGATTCAGTCAAATCTTTACCGAGTAGCTTTACATTGTATCAGATTGGTTCATTCTAAGGAATCTTAGGAAAAGCTACTGAGTGCATCGACTCATTAACTCGATACCAATCCCTCACACCAAACATGCATGAAGCGACAGCGTAGAGCAAAAGATCCCTTTCAACAGGAAGAACCAGGCTCATTGTGAGCGGCCATCTGCTGAGGCCGACTGGGGTTTGAGGTGACAGAAGCAGACAGACAGACAGAAGCAGAAATTTAAAAGGTAACTGCCTTGAGATGACATGTATTGTGATTTGGCGCTATATAAATAAACTGAATTGAATTGAACTGTCATCCAGCTCCACAGGCAGCCGCGTCCAGGAAAGACACAACCAGACAGACCAACTCCGAGCAGCTCCCATGTCAGAGGATGGAAAGAGAACACATCCAGTTAGTTACAGTAGGAGAAACAGGACAACACTGAAAAAGGACAATCTCTAACATCTATAAACAAAGGTTTTGATGGTAGCAGCCCAGCCACCATTTTTCTTCAGGATGGCGCCACATGCAAACAGGAACAGAATAGATGAAGCTACTGATGAGAACGAACAGAGAGAGAATAAAGTTATAGGTTGAATTAACAAATACTGTCGAATGGGACAATAAAGATAGAATGAGGCTGATGTTTTCCAGAGGTCTAAGCCCATAACCATAGAGATTGCTCAGGATAACCTGAGCCACTAAAACTATAAGCTTTTTTAAAAGGGAAAGTTTTAAGCCTAGCCTTAAAAGTAGACAGGGTGTCAGCCTCTGCAAAACAGATGTTCAGTTTAGGTGAATATACACAAAATAAACTGAATATACACAAAATAAACACTCATCATATTTGTATGGCAAAGAAAAGTCATTTCTGCTTTTAGCCTAAAGATGCTTTATAAATTCATGATATGGAGTAAAATGCTTTTCTAAACAAACCATCCTTATCTAGTCTCATTATTGATCTAGTAAAAGAATATGGAAAGTAATTATAAATGTATTCCTTTTAAATGTTAGGTTAACCACTGTGGTTGTTTCTCCAGGGGAGTTTATGCCAAACAATGCAAATATAGATGGTTAATTAAAGTTACAAGGATCTCTGTTAAATCATAAACCTGATCATCTCACAAGTGACTTGACAATGTTAGTGTTCATGTCATGGCTCACTGTCTGCCTTTGTTTAGATCCTGATGACATTGACCAAAGAATGCTGTTATGATGCTGTCTTTTGTAATGGGTTTTGCTCCCTTCACTATGCTTCAGTTGAAAAAAAAACTTTCCTCCCATGCAGAAAATACTGGAGTGTTTTTTTGGTCATCAGTTTGTGACCTTAATCTGAAGTGCAGTTTGGTTATGCAGCATGACAGTGACCTTAAAGATTTCCTTTAGGTTCAAAACAGCCCCAGTGTGGCTACATTTAAAACTTGTTCGCTGTAATAGAAGACGATTTTTTTTTAGAGTGAACGAAACCAATAGTTTGTTTTCTATTTACTTACGTTATCTTGGTTTGATTTCAAAATGAATAAATAATTGAAAATGTTTGACTAAAATGAAAACCACAAAGTTGTTTCAATTTCCAGTCCTTTAGAGTATGCTCAAAGATACATATTTTATCACAACTGTCTTGCAAAAAATATGAGCTTACCTCTAGTTAAATTAGCATGTTGGGTTTTTTTATATTGAATTTTTTAAGAGACTCATTACTATTTAATTTTATAGCTCAACATGCTGCATTATTTCCTTTCTTAACAGTTGAAATTTATCGAATATAATGGAACCTGGAAAGACTTACACAGAAGACAAGCAAGAACTAAAGAGAAATATAGGCTTTGGTGTCCAGGTCCCAATGAACGACATAAGCATAGAAAATTATGATGTTATGATTGAGCAGATTAATTAGGATTGGTATTTCTCCGCTGCCACCTGAGGCCTGACACTGATGGTGGAATAGAGGTCGAAGGAGGTAGGGAGCCAGATAAAAAGAAGGAGGATGGAAATGCAATGGAGGAGGACTGCAGCTTGATGGGGCAGAGAAGTCATTGGAGGAACACAGTATTTTTAAAGCAGTGTCCTAGATAATGATTGGCTCTGGCCGATGCGTGCACAGGGCTGAAGCTGAATGAAGTCTTTCTGTCTAAATTTCAAATTAAAATTACTTATGAAAGACAGACAAATATAAAGTGATTTATTAGGCAAAGAGGGGAAGAGGTGAATTGATTACTTCTTTTAGTGATTTTTAGAAGAATTTTGAAAACACCAGGCAGCTCAAGAGATAATTCCCATCCGAGGTACTGATTTACTTTCTAGTCAAAATTTGATTCGGTTATGTGTTGTCAAAACTATGATTTTATGAAGCCAAACCTTAAATTCTTTAAGGGCTTAAAGAATTTAGGGTCTCATAATCCAAGGAAATTAAACACATTGAAAACTAGAAAAGCACTCGGAGAGACCTCTACCTAGCAGCTCATTCCCCCGACATATTGTGACCTCCACTTTCACAACAGACCCAGATCATTACCAAAGAAAATCCTGTATGCAGATCATGATCTGGATCACCACCAAAAGTTTTTGAATTGTTCTTTAGCCCATGAAGCACCTTTGGTAAAATTGTCAAGCAAATCCGTCAATAACTTTTTCTGTAAAGTTGCTAACGGACAAACAAACAAACCAATGCTACCGAAAACATAAACTCCTTGGCAGAGCTAATAATGTTGATTTTTTTTTTATATATCTACAAAAGCAAAATAGAAATAGATTTTATTCATTTATTTTACAAAGCCAGAATGGTCAAGGATCAAATATAAAAAAAAATCTATTATTTGAATGAACGCCATAGCTAAAACCCATCATTTTATACTTATAACCGCCCATTTCATATTGTTACACAATAGCTGGACATTCACAATTTACTAGATGACCTGGAAAGAGAATTTTGCAACCTTCCTATAATGATTAATACTGTGTTGTGTGTGTGTGAGGGGGTTGATGTAGAGAAAAGATGCAATGATGCCCAACAGCCACATCTAAGCCTATGTCACATGGTATTAGTGCTGCATGACACAATATATCATCATCACCCTCTCAGGTGACAGCAGAAATCTCCATGTTTCATGCCTAATCTTCTGTCCCACCTCCATCAGTTCCTAAACAGGCGACATTGTGAGCTGCTTTCTCCCACTGTTCCCTTAACTCATCGCTGATGTTATAAGTTCCACCCTGTTACAAGGATCTCAGTGCTACCCCCTAACTTTTGCTTGGCTACAGAGGATCAAACCAACTTTTGCAGTGATTCTTAGTCCCTGATCTTCAAAAGGATCGTATGTGTTAAAACTCACACAAACATGCAAAGCCTATCTTCATACAAGGTGCAAAGTGATTGTCGGTTTACAAATTGATGGGCAGCTGCTGCAAAACATTTTTGCATGTATGCCTTCATAAATATCAAAATAGTATTCTAATTCCAACCTGCACACATTCATTGGTGGAGGATATGCAAAAAAAAAAAACAATTAATACCTGCGAAGCAATTTCTCAAACCTGATAGGGCAGTTTTTGTGTCTATTTTCAACAAGTGTGACAGCCAAGTGTGAACCTCAAGCAAACAGTAATTGGGGACATAAAGGACACATTAATTCAATAATAGAGAAAGGAGAGACAGACCTTGTGTATGTAAACTTATTTGGACTTTAAGAATTTGAAATAGCTGCATAATATTAGTAGCAAGACAGACGTCTGCGCAGGCTGGCAAAAAAATAATTAAGCTAGTAGCTTTTCTACATGAAATAAACCCAAAATAAAAATAAAAAACATGACTGAACTTAAATATTGTGGCAACAGACACCAGAGAACAGCCATCACATAGCCTGTTAAAGGGCTATAAAGGTCAGAATCTCGAATGGTTCAGTCACACCAATGAAAAAAACTTTGAAAAACTTCTGTGCTGGTGTTAAGGGAGGATGACAAACAGACCTAGGGATAAATGAAAACCCACCTACAAACCTCTTGAAAGCATCACTGACTGCATCCGTTGTCAAGAAAATGTAACACCCTAAACCTGTGGGAGTTTTTTTCTTTTTTCCCTTTCTTTTTTTCACAGGTTTTGCTTAAAGCAGTTATGTTTTATTAATTACTATGTGCATACATTTTTTTCCAACATATTATGTCAAGCAGTTCTGTTGTTGTGGAGGTAAATCCAGTTGTTTATAGTGTGGTCTAGCTATAAATGTGATTGTGGCTCCTTCATCTTTTTCATTTTGTTTGTAGCACTTTCAGATGCATATATAAAGTTCCCTACAAATAATATCTAATACTATTATTGTTTAAATGATTCTTATCATTAATACCTTCCACCCCATGGCAGAACTTCTTCTTTCTTTTGTATCCACTCTAAACACATTTGGTTTACTCATTTAAATGCAACATAACCAGCACTTCATGCATGCACAACTAACAGCAACATTTTACTTTGTTCATTTAAGACTACTCTTTTGGTCTGTGGTACATGGCCCATTGTAATGTGCTGATCTAAACATTAAGAACCATTGTTGTATAGTTTCCTTCACCTATCATTCAACATAGTCACTCATTTAATTTTGTTATCTTTAAAACTACATCACAAGGCAGCTAGTTAAATCTTGTTTTATTTAAATATAGTTTTGTTCAGTAATAACCTATAAATCCCAATACATTGAACATTCCATGGGAAAGTACTGAACAATACTATGTCATTAAATCTCAGAGTGACAGCCTAACCTTCTCTTTTCTCCAGGGTCATTCCTTCATCACCATAGATACTTGACTCACAGCGGTTCGGACAACTTATTAATGGTCTATCAGTGTCAACTTCATATTCAGTGTCCTTTATCTGCACATACTCATGGCAGATGGTTTTGTTCTGAACAAATACACAATACCGGACTGAAAAAGTTCCGCATAGCATATGCAAATAAAATCTGTAGAATTTTTGGTATGATTTATATCAACTATATTATGTTTAACTGTCATAAAATACATGAATAAACATCAAGCCTTTGGATGAACAGAAGCAAAAGAAAAAAAGAATAAAGGGGGATTCAGTCTGACAGCCCTGGATGTACTTTATAGGTTTCTGTTTATGTTAAATCTTCATAGACCATCTTTAAAAAATGTTTTAGTACCATATTACATTGGATCTTTGCCCACTTTTTATAAAAAAAAATAGGATTTCCAAGTCCTTAAATACTCAGCAGTCCTTCTATCGAATTACAGTGGACCGGTAGGACTTTTAACTTTGCACGTTTTTCACAAATGTGTGATGGATTTGAACAACACCTGTAACCATAGTGACTATAACCAAAAAGGTTAGCTAATAAAGGATGAAAATGTTTTTTTGGAAATTCAAATTACAGACTTAAGTGGCCTGACTTTTCAGGGTTTTGTTTATGAAACTAAACACAAAATAAAATTAACTATTACTGCTGTAAATGGAAACACACGTTCTAAAACTTAAACAAAATCATGGTTTTCTAAAAACTATCAGACAAATTTGCTGTTTTTATTTGAAAGGTGGTATCTAGTCATATTATTTTTGCATAAACAGTTCAGTATGAAGATTTTAAATACTTTGACAAATGTTTTCAAAAAGCACACTTGAGGAAAAAAGATCATTCTGCTTTCTTTTACTTACAAGATCACAAGAATTGAGTTATTCAGCAGTTGTTAGGAAAAAACAAAGAGGATGAGTGACTTTTTGAAGATACCAGAATTTATTTGTAAAACCTTCAGGCTGCATGAGATCAAACTAATCTGGTTGAGCCAGACTTGTCTTGGGATGATCACATGATGGATGCTGGCGGAAGGGTGAAGCTTGACAGTGATTATGAGAATGAGCTAGTAATTGATTAGTAAATGCCAGGTACTTACACCACCTCAAACAGCTGCATGATTAGATGCAACAGTTGCACATCACACAGTCCAAATTTACAACTTCAGCTCATGCAAACAAATGCTTTCACAAACAGTGAAGTAATAAGATTTTTTGATGACTCTTATCTGTTGTTTACTGAACTCATCATATAGGCTGCATCACAGGTATATATCTTGAAGTGTTGACCTATAGTAAATCTATGAGATATAATTATTATCGAAGAAACCAAATTTCTGAAATATAAATAAATTGATGAGAACATATTGCTACATCTTCTATGCTTTGTTTTCAGTGTTTTTGCTGGTCCTGTCCACAATGCCAGTCGTGTTTTTTGACGTCTGTGGACCTGTGGACCGGTAAAACCCGGTCCACAGATGTTTTTAAATACTTCTTTTAATAAGATATACACCATATTAAAAAAATATTTAAAAACAATAAACGACAATGTGTAGATGTGCTAAATAAGTCTTTGATTACATATAAAAGTATATATATA
>JAUZNJ010015652.1:0-17517 GCA_034780135.1 Jordanella pulchra
ATCTCCATTCCTAATCCAGACCTTTTCTATCGAAGACCTGGGTCATTCTGGTTAGGGCAACTGACCTGACATCATATGGAAGTGGAGGAAAGGGTAGCAGCACTATGCTTTGAGGCACTCCCTCATCCTTTACAACAGGAAAAGCAACAGTATGTGTTGCTGAGTCCGTAGCACTTTTATATATTAAAAAACAGCAATACCGCAGTTGCTCAGAATCTGCCGCAGGTCCATTCTGAGCACTGAACATGTCATGTCATGAATTAAAAACATGGTGCATATAAAAACATTTTTGATCAAATTGTTAGATTTTTTTTTTGCCCATATAAACATCTTATTCTAATTGATTGTTTTTTTTTGTTTGTTTGCTTGCTTTTTTCTAACCTGGATCATGGAGCTTTGCTTATGCAAACATAGCTATAGAAGAAGCTTGACTTACTAAAGCTGATTTCCTTATCCAGAACTAGTTTTTAGTTTCTTAATCATTTGAATCTCTGCATCTTTACTTTACTGCACCAGGAGATTGACTATTCTAATCTGCAAAAATCAATTGTTCTTACTGCTGTCTACTGAAAGCAAGATACCAAAAACTTATCTTAAAACTAGCCAACCACATTCTCTCTTTCTCTCTCATATTCACACACACTGGTGCAAGACCTGCTTGTCTATAACTGAACAGCAATGCATTTATCCAATTACCAATCATGATAAGCAGCACATTAGGAATTGAATTTTGAGCAACAAATTTATTTAAAAAAAGGTTAATTACTTAATCTGTAAATGAAAAATAACAGAAAACAGGGTTTGTAGGATGTTACCTGCATATAACATGTCTCCGCTCTCTCATTCTGCTACACAGGGGAAACAACAAATGTCACGTTAAGAGCTGTAATATATTCTGGACTCTCAGTGGCAGATCGTAAAGACGACTTCTTAACAACTGTCAAATTTAAATAATCACATCTGAAACAGGAAATGGAGTCTTGGATCAACACACAGCAGTCACTGCTGCACTGAATAATGCATACCTCATAAAAAAAATGTGTCTCAGACCTGTGAGACAGACCAGGGGAGGGCAGTGCCTGTTGTGAATTAGGTAGTAATTGAAAACCTGACAAGTAACATGGCTATCATTCTAGCACACACAGGTCTGAAATACAGGGACTGTAAATTGTTTAAAAGCAGCAATAGAAAATGTTTATGTGGCCCTTTAGAATGCTAATATACTTATTTTTATTCAAATATGATATAAAGGAAATGATAACTTTATGAGTACTGTTAAACATTTTTCACAAAAATTACACTGTTTTAGTCTTTTGAAACAGAAATCATAATTTCATATTTAACCACTTAATCTTAATTAGTGATTTTTGTACCAAAGATTTTAGAAATTATCTTATCACGTTTTGCCAAAACTGCTGCATCTGCACACATGTTTTTCGTCAAAACTAGATCAATTTCACCTGTATGAGTTTTTGCACTTTCACCACCCATTTCAGCCTTCGTTTGAAGCAGAAGGAATAATAAGAGCTTTTAAATACTTGTCAAAGGCACGAGAGGATGCAGATGAGGATTTTTCTAACATGAATCATAGATCTCTGTGCCGTTGTGCCCTCTAGGTTTGCAGTGGAAGAGCAATACATGAATGTTCTGTCACACTTTTCACATAAACTACCATTGCTGCTGATAGCCTTCTCCACACCACATATAGAACCCATTGTAACCTGCTATTATGATAGTAAACAAATACAGTCATATTAATTGTTTTGTCTGTGAATAACAACAGACCAGGCAGTGAATTCACATTAAATCCTAAGGCACTGACTGTGCTCTTCCTGTACCTCAGAGATATCACCCCTTAAGACATTGGAGAAATTTTATCATGTGATACTTTCATATTCTGGTGTTAAAAGGGCCTTGCTTGAAACCGTCAAAAATGTTTTTTGTTGTTGCTTTGTTTTTATTTTTTTTTTGATCAATTTCAGCAACCAGTTCTCAATCTGAAATACTTTAAAACAACTTAGCAACTTGGCTTAAGAAAATTAAAACATATCAAACATAATTTAGTGTGTCAGAAATGACATTTCCATATAAACATGTAATTATAGTGAGTGTTGCTGACATTCATTAAATATGAGCTCTCTCTGAGAATAGTTCTGTGCTGTGTGCCTAGATTAGCTGTTTACCTCTTTGTGTGTGACGACTTTGAGCAGCCTTTAGAAAAAGAAATGAGAAACAAGGATCAAAGAATATTTAATAACATCTATACTCTTTGATGTTATTTGTGAAGTGATCTGAAAAGATAACATAGCATCACACTCAGTGACCCAGTCTAAATATACATATTCAGTCATCAGTTTGCAAAAAACACCTACTGAGCCTCCGTATTCCCTCTTCATCTTTGTGAACAGCGTTGCCTTGCTATCCCATTGAAAGATCCTCTTTAGCATGCTGTTTTAATATTTCAGTTAAAATGTATAAAATATTAAATCTTTCTTCTAGCTTCAAAGAAAAATCTGTTCAGAAATATGCTGATAATGCAGAAATTGTTTGTCTGAATTAATACATCTGGAAAAAGACAGGATTCTGGATGAAACTTCACTGAAAAAGTTTTAGCCACAAGTGGACATTGAAACCTATTGAAAGTAAATAAATAAATATAAAGTAGATATGCTTTAATAACAATTAAAATAATATTTAACACCTCAGACTTCATCCAATTGTTGCTCTATCAACTCATGGGTGAAAATACACAATATGATAAATGCAATCATGGTGTGAGTGCTCTATCTTCTCTGTTGGATGAGGCACTTATCTGGTTGTGTTTCCCAGATAAGAGAAGAGGAGAGAGGAAAGGCCAAAAGTGGGACTTTATTGAACATTTTGTCTCTTTGGAGAATGCCGGGAAGGCTCAGAAGCAGAGACCTCACAGTAGTGAAATCCAATCAAATATTTTGGAAGGTGACAGCTTCAATCAGTCATTGTCTTGTTACCACTCACCTTCAATTTTGAAAGTGAGCTTACAGTTAAAGGGGTTCCAGAGGAAATACTAAGCTGGTGGGGAAATAAAGAGCAGCAGTAATCTACTAGTATCATATCAAGTGATGTTTTCTATCCTCTGTCTTTTATTGTTAAGGTGTATCCAGAAAAAAACAAAAACACAAAAACAATGTCATTATTCCTTTAAGGTAGATTGCTTATAACAGAGCTCATTTTTATCAAGAAGATAAAACAATTTTTTGTTGTGAAATATCCCCCTTGAAAAATAAGGATGTCTGGCAGGAAAACATGTGGTTTGTTTTCTTGTAATCATCAAATAGATTATTTTTTGACTAAATTGCTTCATTAAAGATCTAAGATCTCTGTTAAAACAAAAAGATGATGTCCCTTGTGTTGTTTCAGTAAGAAGAAAGAGAAAGCATGTGAGCATTGGACTTGTGGTGATTGATATAAAAGGTATTTTTACCACTAGAGGATTTCACTATCCAACAGCAAGCACAAACCTAACAAAAGCACTAAATGATGCATCCCGAGAGGCTAAGTACAATGAAATAAACAGAATATTTCAAATAACTTTAGTAAAGCTTGATTTTTCCTTCACATCAACTTTTGATTATATTTATTTAACTCATTTTGGAAGTTTATTTTTTAGCACAGCCTGTAACATAAATGCCTTCAGGGAAAATCTTGCAACATTGCATTACGTTAGGTGATTACCGAAACAAATGTTTATTCAGATTTTAAATAAAATTGTGGCCTTTACACTGGAAAAGAATGACATAGTGTAGATGAACTGTAACTCTGCACTGGGTTGAGTAGTTGAACTACATTCAGCAGCCAATTTTACAAAACATTTCAAGCTGAGTCCAACACCCTGTCGACACCAAAACTGGTATTTTACAAAGAAAATATTGTCTGCTACATCTGCACTCTCTACTCACATGCAAGCTGCCCTTGACATTATGATTTTCTAGTTATATGAACTAATGAGACCTTGGGTAGAAGATGAAAATATATAGAGGGCTGATTTCAACCATTACTTAATAGACACACATTGAAAGTATGTATTGTAATGACACTTGGTGGTTAGAGATGCAGTTTCCTAGTTTAGACTGATCTGTTAGAGAGGCCCTGTAAGAGTCCAGACCTAAACAGCTCACAATTTTTGGTGAGACTTAAAAATGTATTTTCGCAGATCCTCTCCTTCCAACCTGACTGGGCTTGAGCTGTTTTGCAAAGACAAACAGGCAAAAATATCATTTTCTATATGTCCAAATCTGGTTGTGACATGCCCAGAGACTTGACTCTACTATAGCAGCATAAGTTGTTTCAAAGTATTGACCGAGTGAGGCAGAATGCAAATCCCCAGTTTTTTTTTTACATTTTTATTTGTCTTAGTCTTTGAAAATTATCCCATTGCTTTTATTTCATGATTTTGCACATATGGTGTATAGTTATCACATAAAATCCAATTAAAATAAATAAACATAAAAGATGTAGTTTTGCAAGGTACTGTATCAAAAGGAACAGTTATAAAGCATGTTTGAAAAGGTATTCCTCTATGGAATACAGGCAAAAATTCTAAACATTGAATTTTCCAGAGACCAGAACAGTTTAGTTTTCAAATGTCTCTCAGAGTTATCTAAATATTGCATCAAAATATAAAGGATTCATGAACCTTTGAAAAGACTTGCTTCAGGGAGTACACAGCTATTTGAGGAAGAATCCGCAGGGCTTCATATTGAGAGAATGTAATCCTCAAATCTCCATATAATTTACGAAGGTTGGTTCTGGCAGTGTGAGGATTGCTGACAAAATAGCTCAGGACTGGATTTCACTCAAAATTTATTAATTCTGTTATATGACCTGTTTTTCTTTTTTTTAAGAATTGACCATTGACTAATAACCTATATTATCACATAGTTCTTTTCTACTAACAGTTACAGGTATCTCACAAAAAATATCAATAAGCCAGAATTACTCCATGTTTGAAAACGATGTATTGAATGAACCAAATCAATCTGGAGATGTATACACTTTTGGTTGTTCTGAGGCATTATGACTCAGTCAACTCAGTTAATCTGAAAGTGACAAAGGACCAGTATCCTTTTAAACTTTAGAAATTAGAATTAAAACAACAAAAAATGTTTATTTCTGTTACATCTATTGAATTCTATGTATTTTTCATAGAATAGAATAGAATAGAATTCAACTTTATTGTCATTGCACTGTCGCAAGTACAAACGAAATGTAGTTTGCATCTATCCAGAAGTGCTATACAGGAAATAGATGTTTATATACAGGTTTACAAGGATGGTTAAAGAATAAAATAAAATGTTCTGTGTAAATATAATATAAATATGGGAGCTATATGCACATACAGTATTATACAGATTATGCAGATTATACAGAATATACAGGAATGTTAGAAATGGATTGTATATCTATTAGAAAGTTTATAATACAAATAGATAATGGTAAATAAGGGTTATAGATTATATACAGATTATGTATGTGTGTGAGGGGAACAGGTCGTGGTGTGTGGGGGGGTGTGTGTGGGTGTGTGTGGGTGTGTGTGTGCGTGTGTGTGAGGACAGTCCATATGTTATTGTTTTATGGGGGATGGTGGGGGACAGTCCTTATAGTTTGTGTCAGGAGGCGTTCAGGACCATGGCAGCTGTGGGAAAGAAGCTGTTCCGGTGCCTGGTGGTTCTAGTCCGTAAGCTTCTGTAACGCCTCCCAGAGTGTATTTATTGTGTATAATACTAAATCAGACTCTCACAAACCATTTCACTGCCTTTTTCTCAATTGATTAAATCTACTGCTCTATTTGTATTTGGGGTATTTATTATTTAGCCTACTTTTTTGATACATACGTTTGAGAGAACCAAGGAGTAATAATAAACAACTGAATTCAGTTTGTGGTTTTTAAGTAATTCTTTCAATATTTTGTTTAACCCCGTTTCACAATTTCCCTCATTATAGATCCAAAACAGGAGTCCAACAACCTGTTGTTAGCTATTTGATTAACCAAGTGATCCTCTGTTGTAGGTAGCCTTCAATTGACTCTGTCATGCTACTTGACAACTGCAGTTTTAAAACAGCTTTACCTGAAATTATTGATAACATGGTTTTAGTATCATCTTAATATCACTCTCTGTGTTTTTTACAACATGAAACCTTTAACAGTCAATTTTACATTTCTTTCAAGCATGCAAAGTAAGGCTAAAAGTCTTCCTTAAACAGATGGGCTGTGTGCAGCAATAGGTTTTATTCCATAGATCCTTAGACACTTATGATCCTGCCAACATAACTGAAATTTCAATGACAAGATTTAAGACTAGGGATGCACAATATTTTACACATTTTATTGGTCTTTATTGTCTTTAGAACCAAATACCGATATTGGCTATTTCATCACTTTAACCCACCAATATAAAAAAGCACTGTTTTTGTAACAAATGAGTGAGAGTTATACCAGCAGTTCACATCCAGCCACCTCATGCATCAGTCAGCTACAGGAGAGATGCTCAAGATAAAATATTAGTGAGGATCTTTTAAAATTTCAGAAACTGCATATCAGATAGCAACTAAACTTTGACTGCTTCGCATCCCTACCATAAACCTAATCAAAACACAAGGCTTCTGCCTAAAATGTACTGTATGTAGCCTGTTGGTTAATAATACATGGGCCAATTCTTCTCACACCATTGTTATTGACTATTGTTCTCTGTTTGAATAATATCAGTTAATTAACTTTTTCCAACATTCCACACTACAAACTGAGTATTAAAAGTCAGTATGAATTCTGCTAATATTGTATCATGCATCTGGATGAGATTCAATTGGCCACAGATTGCAAAGTAAACAAGGCTTTTTAAGCTTATTTTTGATGAGGATTTGTCATTTAAATCCCATATTAAACATGTTTCTAGGATTTCCTTCTTAAATATCTGGAATATTGCAAAAATTTGAGCTATCTTGTCCACGAGTGATGCTGAGAAACTAGTCCATGCCTTTTTATTTCAAGGCTGGAGTACTGTAGTCCTTTACTATCAGAAAATCCACAAACTATAGTGGAAAGCCATCAGCTGATCCCAAATTCTACAACAGAGTTTTTATCAAAATGAAAAGATTACATTTCTCCTATTTATCCTTCCTTCTTTGGCTTCCTGTTAATTCAGAATATAATTTAAAATCCTCCTACTCACATATAAAGCCCCAAATAACCATGCCCCATCTTATGCACCCTGCTCTCAATCAGTCGGTTTCTATGGCTTCCTATAATTAATAAAAATAGAATGGGAGGCAGATCACTTATTTTACTTATTGGGCTTCTTTACTGTGGAATCAGTCATTAGTTTACTCTGTGAGGTAGATACACGGTCTATATACCAAGAGTTGGGCATGGACTTTAGGCTCCTGTGTGAACAGATAGTCCAACTAATTTACTAATTAATATCAGGTTGTTACTCTGGTGTGACTCCATAAAGAAATAAAACAGCAAAAAGGGTGAGCATTCCACATTACACACATTAAACAACTGCTATGTTTTTAAGGGGGGTTGTTTTTTAATGTTTAGATTTATTCTGTAAATCAAATTTAGACCAGTAAGGTATATAATTTAGATTGAAAAAAATCAAAATGATCTCTGCTTTAAAGGTAATATGAATAATGTTGGATTTTTTTCAACTAAATATAAAAACTCATGCTATACCCCCTGTTTTGTTTTTTGCTTTTTGAATAAAAACTTTGTATGAATAATGTTATTGAAGCTTACTAGACAATGAGTTTTGTCATACATGCTCTTACAAGAACTAGTGTGGGGATTTTTTTTTTTATATAATTTTGGTTGTGTTGGATATAGTTGTACTTCTGCAATAAATAGATAGTCTGATGATACACCAAGGAATACTTAATGTAAACAGAAGTGTAAGTGTTTAACACTTACAGCACCAAGTAACACAAAATACCTACACATCTGTAAGATGAAATGCACAACCGATGTGCTGAAGCTGAACCTGGCACTCACAGTTGTACCACATTTTGTTTAAGCAGCGACTCATACTTCAAGGCTCTGGTGCTTGGCCAGGAGGCAGTCATCATAGGAGAACTCGCCAGCACCACTCATTATCCCATTGTTTGTTTAGAGGCAAACAGCCTGTCCTAATTAAATGCAGAAGAGAGGGAAAGCTGTATGTAGCCCTCTGAAGATGAGGATAAAGAATTCCATCTCATAGGCTGCTGCTGTTCGTCTGAGGGTAATAAAATAATGAAGTATCACAGGATCTACTCCTGTAAAGAGTGAGGCACATCAGCGGGCAGCCTTTTAAAGCTAGCACCTACTGTGGAGAGCAAAAGGCCATCACAAAAAGGACTGATTCTGGCTCTTTGGATGTCAAGGAATGAGGGTGAAAAGTGATCGATGAACATCGATCCTTATGGCAGCTCATCCGCACATCCACACAGGGCCAAACAGGCAATAAACAGAAAGCAGAAGTAAACAAAAAATGCTCTTCAAACAAACTAGAACAATGTTTTCTTATGATTTTGAGTAAATTCTTTATATAAAGCTTCTCGTGAGGCATGATTTCAGAATCTTCAAAGCATCTCCTGATTTTCACTTTGACAGAATGTCAGAAAACACAAGACAACAACTCATCTATTTGCATTTTATGAGTGCCTGCGTATTTCACAGCTCACTAAACAATCAACTCGACACCATTACCTTGCATGTTTTAATTTTGTGTGCCAGTCAGGTAGCAAAGACTTTGCTTAAGAACTATGAAATCTTCAGTCTTCAGTGTTGTCAAGTTGATTTTTACTCTTTGTAGAAATCTGTATTTTTCCATCAGTTTCGCCATGAGATTAAAAAGACTTTATAGTGTTTAATGATCTAAGGTTTATCGAATTATTTAACCAGAAAATATGAGGATTTGAATGGACTTAAAAGCTATTATTCTACTCAGTGTTGAAACTTTTAAACTATGTAGAGCTCTAGGTTTATGTGTACACACTCACACACACGAACGCTTGTTTTCATGACTTATGAGAACATTTTATTGACTTACATTCAATTTTATGGCCTTACTCACACCCTTACTCCAACCCTACCATTATCAACATATGCCTAACCCTAACCATAACTCTAATTTAAACTAAATTCATAAATTAGCCCTAAATTTAACCCCAGAGCAAAGAACATAATTTTACCATATGGGGACCAGTTGAATGTCCCAATACGTACCTGTATATCCCTCCAATGTAGGATATTTGTCCAAAACATTGTTGGAAAACAAGTATACGCACACACATACACATACATATGGCTGCCTGCCTCTGGTTTAAAATGTTGTTCAGTTTTTTTTGTTTTTTTTGTATTTAGATCAAGAAGCTTAATGTGAGCCTTCTTTATTCCTTTAAAGTGATATCAGTGTGTGTTGCAATCCTTGTATTTTCAGAAACCCAGTTATGTCCAAGTATCAATAATCATGTTGTCACATAATCTGTCCATCTTTGGTTTCACTTTTTATGAAGGTTGTTTAGTTTTTTTGTTCAAAAACTGCTTCTCTTTAATTATTACGTTAATCGCTAATTTCTCTGACTAATTTTCCCTCAGGTTCAACAAACTTGCTTTTCCCGTCAACTGCAGTCTTTTGTTAATAGACGATCTCTTCCTTAAACAGTAACCACTGCCCCATCTTAAATACATCCCTTTCAGTCTTCCCTTTGTCCATTTTTCTTTTGTCTGAAACTCTTGTTTTTCCTGGTTTTCTTCCTGATGGCATGTATATTTAACATATTGTCTCACTGGCTGTGTGTCTGTTTCTTTCTATGGGTTTTTTGCTGCTAGTTGCCTTCTAGGTTATTCCTTTATGTTACACTTGGTTGGTTATTTTATTCAACATAACATTTTGGTTGTATATATTTTAGTCAACATGGTTTTCTGTAGTATTTGTCATCCTCAGTCGATGCTGGTGATTAACTTAATTCGCTTTGGGCAGTAATGTTTAAGTTTAAGATACTGTGGCTCATAATCAGCTTTAGCCTTGGTGAATCCTGATGTTTCCTTAAAAGTTGGACTAATTATGGATGTAACAGTTGGAATGGGATGACTGAAACTTGTGCACAATGGGTGTTCAGACAGAAAGATCACACAAATACTCTGTTATGATTTTGGAATGTTTACACCATAGAGGACAATATAAAATGGCAAACATAAAGATGGCAGCATCGTGATAAGGGTCTCTATGCCCAGGGTAGTGGTGCGTTCGGTAAAATTTTTTTCTCATAATAATCGCTCCTGTGTGATATAAAACGTTGTTTCCAAAGTCATAAAACGTCAGGGTTGGGAATAAGTGTACATTCATGTGGGTGTATTTACACTTACGACCGTGACAGTACCAAAAATGTGGATTGTAATTGAGTGTAAATGAACAAATACAACAGAGACATTGCAAAGGGAACCAATAAAGAAATGGAAACTACCTCTCAGAAGCTTTAAGTAAACAAAATACAAACCCTCTTGCTGCATATTTCTTTCGGCCAACTAGAAGTGCAGGGTTCCGGCACATTTTTCTAATGTAAATATGTCACTGTTTAGCATGTTCTAGGATTATCAGACTGAACCAGTTGGAAAAAGGAAGGAAATATACACAATGTAATAAGGGCAGTACATATCCCTGAAGAACAACATAACTTATGGTGGTCTTCACAAGAGAAGAACTAGTAAATTAGATGTTGGCCATAGTTAGAGTTTTTCTCTTTCCTCTTAGCACTACATGTTTTTTTTTTTCAGGTGCATCATACCTGAGCATAAACAGGTCACACTAACAACACCTTCTGGTGAGGAAGTTACTGGGGGAAGAAGATAGCATGTTCAGTGTCACTGAGGTGTTAAAAAAGCAGAGAAAAGAGCAAATGTGTAAGAAAGTAATTAAAAAGGGAAAGCTCTGCTGTACATCAGGGCAGCTACATTCAAACTGATAACAAAACTTCAGTAGACGTCATAAAGACTGAGAAGTGAGTAAAAGCCAGCTTTGAACTTTTATTATTTTTCTGTCATTAAAAAGAAATGTACTGCAGTTGGAAATTTTATAAGCCTTTGGGGAGTTTCAAAGTAAGATAATCCATGCAGAGACGTGTGTAATACAAGTTGTAACAGGCAGTTTAAAATGTAATCTCTTCAATATGTTTGTCAAAGATGCCCCAACAGATTATCTGGTAATCTGGTGATTTAGTTGTTTTGTTTTGTTTTTCTTGCTTTAGAGGCTTTGGCTTGAGATAAACTAACAAAGCAGTTGTTATCTGATCATAAATAAAAAACAAGTAACGTACAGTAAGATCGCTATATACTACTTTTTTTCCACCTTCTCATTTCAAACATTATTCCTCCTGCTTCCAAAATCAAAATATTGTCTGGATGTGCAAAAATGTTGAAGCAGACGTTTTGATTGCATTAGATCAATGTTCATTTTTTCTGATAACCTCATAGTTGATTGTCTATATAGAGAATGGCTGTATATAGCCCAACTGTGTGGCAAACAATTATTGAAATACTTTTGAACCCCAGCATAATATGAAAGCCATTATATATAATTTAAAGACTAAAATATTGAAAGCATGTTCTATGAACCCATTAAGATTTCTTTCTAACATTTTTTTATGTTTGCTTTTTAAAACAGCTGATTTATATAGCAGTTTAGAGCAGATATATCAGCAGCATAGGAAAACGGCAATATAAAGAAACATTTTTCTACAATACCTTCAAAAACCTGACCTCTCACCTCTCAAGTCCACACCTTAAACCTGTCAGTCAATACTTGTGAGATCCAGTTACATACAAATGTATTGTAACTAATTTTCCAATAGATTCAATTAAAAGCTCAAATTCAAAAATCAAAGTGACTCTGATTCGGATTGGACTGACTGGAGCAGCACGTTTCCATTAGTCTGACGAAGGGAACATGTTTTCACCATAGATAATGTTGTTTGCCTCAGGTGAACAGCTCCCTTCCTTTCCCCATTGAATGTAATTACTGCTGACACCTAAAAGCAAACCAGGAGAATACAAAAAAAAATGCAAACTGAGACAGAAGGTCTGTACAGCAGGTGAACAAATGCACACATTTGACCATTAGGAGGGAATTGTATTGCTGCACTAATTCTATTATGCGCCAGGATGATTTGGAGAATACAGCCAGTGATCTGAAGTTAATAGGGGTGATGGAAGCAGGGAATCCGAGCTAAAAGGCCAGTGGGTGATCAAGAGGCTGACCATGTTCTGTGACAGCCTCCTTCAGCTGCCTGACAGCTGGATAACACTCAAAGAACAACCTGTGTGGTGAGTCGGAAAGAGCAATGGACAAATAAGCTGGCTACTTGACAGAGACCCTCAAGATAAGCCTTATACAAGCCCCTGCATTTGTATTCCAAGTTGGGTTTGAGGTGGGTGCTAATGTAATTGAAAACTGGTGGGGTGTTGGGGTCAGCAAATTTAATAGACTTTAGGAGAAAAAAAAAGGTTTTTGTGCTCTGGGTTGCAATGTGGAGCAGCAATAGCCCAACTCAGCATTATGATTCTTTTGCCCAAATAACTGCTTCCATCCTGTTCTCCATTAGACAGACGTAAAGTGGGATATAAGACCGTGAAATCATGGCCACAAACCATTTCAATGATAATGCCCTATTAAAAGAGGGAGATTTTTCTAAGTGGATTCAGCTTTAGTGGAAGCTGTAGCACAGGAAGGTAGAAACTACTTCAACTAATCTTTGGACTGTCTTTTGTTGTTTCTTAATAAAAGCAAATCTCATCTGAAATTGTTTTTAAATCAGAAGAAAGAGGAATTACTAATCCTGCTAAAATAACATTAGGTTGTTATTATCACAAGTTCTGAAAGTTGGCAGCCTTTTATCAGTCAACCGATGGGCTGTGCTGAGCAAGAGGGAAGGGATGATGCAGCATTACCTTTTCCTACCTTTATACTTGATAAAAGGTCTGTACTTATATAGAGCTTTTTCAAGTCATTTAACCATTTACTCACACTTGTAACCACAGCTGCCCTGAGGCTCATTGACAGAAACGAGGCTGCGTACACGGGCACCATTGTACGGCAGCCTACATGATCCAATGTCTAGGACACAACAACATTGAAATCGAAGGCTTTTAGACATTGACGATGAAAGGAGGATCTGGGGTTTGAACCACGACCCTTCGGTTGCAGCACAAACTCTTTCTTTCATCCCTTTAATAGCTTGAATCATCCTGTACCACACATTTTTTTTTTCTTTTTGATATACCCTGATTTTTCACAAGTAAATATAAGAAACATTCAAAAGATGTTCAAGGCATGGACGAGTCAAAAATATGATAAACTGTGTTTTTGATAATTGAACAATATAACCAAGTTCCTTTAAGGGGGGCATGACTGAAGCTCCATCTAGACAGTATTGACTTTCTTCTAATGTCAGCTGAATGCTTTACCACCCTGTGTCAACTAGAGGTAATGAGATCAAGAAATCCCATGGTTGCACCTATCATTGCTAATCACTTGGTGAGCTTACTTTTTAAAGTAGATTTCACTCTGAAACAAAAACAAATTTTCATTGATGACTATTATTAGTGTGCTAAGCTCCACACTCATTAAAATTTGTGTGGTGGGACTTGATGTTCACTCAAATTTTTAATACCTCAAGGGCAAATAGATGTGAAAATCAAAAGAGCTGTAGCTAATAAAATTAACAGATTTATTTCACCACTATTATACTGAACACTCCAGTAATCCTGAACCATGTTAGACCGGGTGGATGTGTTGCATATTAAAGCTGCAGTTGTAATTCAGACTCTTTTCAGGGAGTGTATTTACACAGTGTGATTCCCATGTGATGAAAAAAATCTTTCCTTAATTCAACTGAAACATGAAAACATCACTGGGTTGAGTCCCAAACACAACCTTCCATTCTTTCCAAAGCAATTTTCAACCTGGACTTTAATATAAAATCCAATAAAACATATCATAGAAAGAAAATAATTACTGTTTTATCAAAGTAAGAGTCTTTTGTGGAGTCTTGGTATCACCACCATACAACCATGTAGTTAACCCTCTTACTGGTCACTTAAAGAGGTTTACTAGAATAAAAGAATCCTCTGCCCCTCAGTGAGAGAACTCAGAAAACCAACGGAAATCTGATCAGCAAACTTAAACCATATTATAGCCAGGGGCGGTTCTCGACCATATTTACTAGAGGTGCCAGGTAGGGGCCAGCATGTTTTCATTTTGGCACAGAAAAGCATAAAACAAAAAACAGGTCAATAGTTTAACATTTAAAATATATTAAGAACCAAAGAACTTGTGGCTCTGCACTGAATTAAATCAAATTTCCACATCATTTAGTTCATTTAAACTTTTATGCTGTTCCAAATGAAAATTTGTACTTTGGTTTAAAATTATTCCTTTCATTTAACTAACAATAAAAGAATCACTTTCCACAGAGAACAAAAAGGCAACTGAAATTTTAATATCCTAAAATGTTAAATAAAGCTATTCGTTGGATTATTAGGGCAATGTACCTTTATAATTTAGAAATATTACAAACTTTTTACATATTATAAATTAAAGTGTTACGTTCTTATAAAATCTGAATTAGAAATAAAATAAAACTGATAAATTCAGATGTAACAAATGAGAGTGTATATACAGTTATGGTCAAAAGTTTACATACACTTGTAAAAAACATAATGTCATGTCTGTCTTAAGTTTCCAATAAGTTCTCCAAGTCTTATTTTTCTGTGATAGAGTGATCGGAATACATATTTGTTTGTCACAAAAAACATTCATAAAGTTTGGTTCTTTCATAAATTTACTATGGGTCTGCTGAAAATGTATATATATATATATATATATATATATATATAATGGTTCAGATGACATTTAACAGATGATAAGTGTGATTATTTCCAGATATAACTGAAGCTATGATCTTGAATATTAATAATCTAAAACAGATCTGTACAGAGTGTATTTATGTTCCAGTATATCGTTGTTAAAATTTTCTTTTAGTATCATGTCTTCAGTAGAGGGGCCATAACAGGGGCCAGGGCCAGTTCTACAGGGGCACTGTTTTTAAGTGTACATGTTAACGTACATTGTTGCTGTATTTTCACTACAACATTAAAAACAGGTTATTTACAAAAAAAAATAAAAACTACAAATTACAACTGGAATTTTAACACTTGTTAAGTTTTGTTTATGTGTCAAAATAAAGTTCCATGGTTTATGTAAAAGCCACAGATAGAGGAACATGTATATTGAATACCTATAACATCTACGTAGAAGAAAGAAAGACTGGTATGTTACATGTTATCTGCTGCAAATGCGGTTAACAATTATAGGATAAGATATATGTTTTTTTTCTGAAAGATGTTTACTAATTAATCCTATATGTGTTATGTGCCATAATAGTATTAATATCTCTTCAACTGATCAAAGGATGAATATCTAGTCTTGTAAAAGAGTTGTCCTATGAAGGTTTTTTTTTTTGTGTAAGTGGTCAACAGTTAGATATTTTAGTACATAAATCTCCAATAAGAGGGTTGATGGAGTTCATGATGGTTAGTTGTCTTGAGATGCTGCGTCTTGTGAATTTGCTCTCTATAAATAAACTGAATTGAACTGAATAGTCTTTTCATTTTTGTCTACACACAGTACTTTACATATATAAGTCTTCAAATATACTGGACTCGGCCATCAATGGTCTACAGAGGATTAAACACATGATGTTATTGAAAAGAGCCCCACTGGCCTTGATGAAGGGCATAAGGCTGGGCTCTGAAAAACATGCTATGTGGGACATAATGTCCTTAAACCATTAGACACAATATACAAGGTAGTTTACTAGCAAAAGATTAAGTGCTGATGTATTTTAGGAAATGTTCTAAATCTACATCAAGATTCTCATGCAACAGGGCAGCTGTTTTATCATCTGCAAAAAATGAAGTTGGCTACCATCATCACAAGCAGATCCAGCTGTATTACAGTTATCTACTTGTTGGTCCTGACTTATTCTATGATTGCTTTGAGAAGAAAAAACTGTCACCCAAAATCAAAGTCCAAATCTTGTGATCAAGGATGAATCTCTTTGACAACTGAGAAGACAGCCAGCTGGCCATGTTTAGCTCAGGGTACAAAACAGCTCCCCATGTTCATCCCTAGGATAGGAAGTCGGAGCATCTCCTAATGAACAAACACCAGGGCAAAAAAAAATATCGAACTTTTGTTTACTGAAATACTCCAGCTTCTATTAATCTGTCTCTGAAGTGCTAGCCCAACCTGTGGCTAACATCCTTTAGTGCAGATGGTGAAACTTTAGCTCCTCCACGTGAAAGTTTGATTGGAGTGCAGAAAAAAAGATGCTACCACTCTGGACTGTTTGGTTCTGTTTGGCATATGTCAGTAATCGCCTTCTGATTTTTTTTAAATACAAAGCTTTAAGTTTAACACTGTTTGCTTTTGGAAGTAAATTTTAGCGCTTTTTCAAAATTGCTCACCCAATCAAGATTTTGGTGAAATTATTATAAAGTAATGAAGATTCATGAAACTGCCTTAAGATTATAAAATAACTTGTTAAGAATTACATATCATTTATACCTCTAACTCTCTGTAATGCCAGTATTTTATTAAGCTGACAACTATAGCAAAAAATGGATTTCTCATAGTGGATAGTAAAAAACTTTGTTTCACATCCTCATGGAGTCTCATCAGCATTAAAACTGCAGAACAAAGTTTTTAACCAAAGAAAATTGTAAATTCAGATTAATGGTTTAAAAACCTGGGGGATCTATTGCTTCGGTGAAGTAGTTTAGCTTTAAAAATGCCAAAAAGTGTATCGACTACACAGTCAGTTGATCCTTCAAGAAGTACTTAATCACAGTTCTGTGTTATCTTTTTTTTTTATCAGACACACTGATGGACACATCATAAGGTTTCACCTCGTAGGACATTGTGTAATATTGCATTTGTCAGGCATATTGGTAATCTATTTAATGAAGCTTAAGTGGAAATTCAGACTAAAAGGCATTCAGCATCACCTCTCATCCAATCACCTGCTGACGCTCTGCTGTCGCAAACCTATCAGCCATGTGCACACCTCCGCTGTCGCCAATCATCACCTAGAACTCTTTCAAAGATTATGTGTGCCGCCAACAACCTCCTCAACTCCATCTCCACCATCATCCTCATTTTTAGCTCACTCTCTTTTTCTCCTTCTGCCTTCATCCCAACATGACTGTCAGTTCCCTTGGGGGGGAAGACTTACCTATCCCAATTAATCTGCTCAATCAAAACATCATAATTCTCTATGCTTACATCTTCCACTGGGGCTGAGCACCAAAAGCTATATTTCTCATTTCAATAAAACACTCTAATTGTTGCTCGTCTTATGTTCATTTCATTTAATCAAATTCAGTCAGAATAAAAACAGTACTACAATTAAACATGAATAACCTTAAGATGTATTAATTTT
>JAUZNJ010015663.1:0-17516 GCA_034780135.1 Jordanella pulchra
GGGCATGAGGTGCTTTTCGGCATACTCATCTTTTGTTTTACGCCAGACCCACTTAGAGCGTTTGTTGCCAAAAAGCTTAATCTTAGTCTCATCTGACCAAAGTACACGATCCCAGTGCTGCTTAACAAACTCCAGACGTTTAAGTTTGTGAGCGTTGGTGAGAAAAGGCTTTTTCCTTGCATACCTTCCAAACAGCTCGTTGGCATCTAAAGAGCATCTGATGGTTGTTTTGGAGACTTCGTGACCCCAAGATTTTATTCTTTGTTGCAATTCTGTGACAGTAAGCATAGGACTTCTGAATGATTCCTCTGACTGTAGATACAGGGAAGTTAAGGTGAGTGGCTATTTTCTTGTAACCATTGCCTGATTTATGGAGGTCAACGCACATCTGCCTTTCTTGAATTGTGTGTTCTCTTGTCTTTGCCATGCTGACAAATTGGTAAGAGAATTAGACCTCTGTGTCACGTCACATTTATACCCCAGGGAAACAGGAAGTCATGAATTACTAATTAAAAGTTCCTGAAATACCCTGACCAACTTAAGCAACTACAGAAAAATAAATTTAAAGGAAATCAATTACATTTTTGGATGGAATTGTTACGGATGCCAATAATTGTGGGACACATGTTTCATGTTTTTTATTTTCTAAATGTAGGAATTTATTTTTACCACCAAAGTAATTTACTTAAATAAAAGGTTGGATTTTTCTCTTTTTTTGCATTTGTGTTCTCTTTTGTTTAAAAGAAAAGGAGAATTTTTTAAGTCCTCGACCACATCTTAAACAGGGGTGCCAATAATTGTGGCGGACATTGTATAATCCAGAAGTCAAAACCTTTAATAACTGCATAATAATAATAATAATAAAAAGGCTTTGAGACTAACTTTGCTGTTTTCTTTGATCTTAGTTTTCCTTTTTTTAACCTTTTTTATAATTATTTTTAAGAAATATAACCTTTTCAAACTTTTTTTGTTTGTTTTTTTTTTTTTTTGCAAATGTCTAAAAATTTGTATTGGCTTTGGGCTTTAGGCAAAACCAACCAGAAAATCCTAGCCGTAAAAGTGCCTTGTTTTTTCGTTTGTTGGGAGGGTCATTCTTTTTTTCTTGCCAGATTTTGCTCCTCTTCTTTGTCTTATATCAATCCTGAAAGGACGCTAACATAAACCCGCCTTGCTAATAAGACTCCCGTTTCTATTCTACTGAAAGGGGGGGATTCCACCCATCAGGTAGTTGTTAAGAAACAACAGTAAGCAAACCATGGCTAACTGCTAATGTTGCTAATGCTACATCTTCATTAACAAGCATACAAAAAAGTCAAATACGCAGCTTAAAGAAAGAATGTGTAACTTTTACCCACTTTTGGATTTTGAAAAGACAAGGCTATTTTAACACCTCTGAACCAAATTAGTTAGGGTCAAAACTGTTTCACTGCCTAACAACAACTACTAGCTCAATTAGCTCTCATGTTTAGGAGGGGCTCTGACCCTTTTTGTAAGACTACGCTCTGTGTCACAGGACTCATTCAGCAACTGATCCGACCTCTACAAGTAACTTGGTTTTTAAAAGAGCATCGATTCACAACAATATTGACTCAAACTTTTATTTGATATATTTCAAACAAAGGTAGAGTAATAGCCTACCTGGGCCTAAAGTTATACAGAGTAGGTGTATAAATAGCTGGACTTACAAAGATAAAGTGTAAATAATAACTAAACATGGATGTTTACTTCTAAAGAGGGAAAAAAGGAAGTTTTGCTGTAAAATGTAAGAAAATTTCTTGTTTTTAACAATGTATTTTGGAAAAAGCCTGAAGTGACGTGAAGCAATGTAAAATAACGGAAACTATTAAAAAAAATGTATTCCTAATGAGTTTCCCCGATTTGTTTCACACATCGGATTCCACTTCATTAAATCTCCAAATATTTTATATAAAAAAATTCAAATTTTTTTTTTTTTTTTTTTTTTTTTTTTTTTAAGATATGTTGCCATTTTTTTTTTCATCATGTAGTTGTAGTCACACGCCAGAGAGAGCGAGCCTTGGTCTGAAAAATGTCAGCTCCTCTGCCTGCACAGCCCACCCACCCCCGCCTCCCTCTTTGCTGATAAAGGTCATGAATAATACATGCTAAGCGCTGTACTGAAGGCCCGCACCGAAGTGTTAAAATATTGATCTTGGCCAATCATAATAAGGAGAAATTACTGAGAGCAATCCATCACCGTAAGCTGAGTGTCTGCTGCTTCTCCAGACTCAACTTGTTCAATCCCCACACTCGCATGTGCAGAGCACATTACGGCTCAATAATAATAAAGATGGTATCAGAGCCGCAGTTTGCGTGCTGTGAAAGGTGGGGTGTTGTCATGCAAATTAAGCGACAACAAATCCATAACGCCACTAAATACATTTGGAGGATTACGTCCCCGTTCATGTGTGGAAAGGAAATAAATACTTAACTCGTCTAGCTCGTCTCTTCTGCTCCTGATTCGAAATGCTACATAGTGTTTGGGTCTTGGTGTGAATCTGTGCTCGATGGTGTGTATTTGCCTGCAGGATCCAAGCAATCGAATTCGTGCTGCTGGAATGCATATATGGCTGACGCTTCCCACAACTGGTTGCTTTATTTAGTGTTCATGTCATACTCCAGCACATTGTAGTGCATTTTGCAAAAAGAAGGATGCTTGTATATGATGCTATCATCATGATGCTCCCACCACCATGTTTTAACGGTGCATTCAGGGTGATATGAGGTGCTAGATTTGCGTCACTCAGGAATTCAAGTCCAAAAACCCTTTAATGTTAAGAAAATAGGTTCATATTATATAAACCAGTATAATAGCGTTTAGATTTTGAGCCTAAATAGAATTCCTGCACCGGGGGAGATCTGTAGCTTTGTCGCTATGTTTAGCGACTTTTCAGACCCCTTCAGTGTTTTGTTTTCTTTTAAAGAGAGACAAATCTAGCAACCTTTGAAAGCGATGAAAAAACAGCTGATTATTCTAAGTTTACCATCATTAACGAGCTGTGAGGGCTGCTATGAGCTCCTCCTTCCTATAAGCACTGACACTGATTCTTGAGTACATAAAATTATTTATAGAGTAGAAATTCAGCTTTAAACATACTTAGTGTTTCACTCACTGTCCGTCTTGCCACTGTTGATATTCCTCTCTTACATGGCCGGATAGAAGCGTTGCTAAATATGCTAATTAGGTTATCTCACCTAGGGACTTCTAGTGACTGTTAATTCAATTCAGTTTAAAAATACTTCCCTTACCCCAAAAGGAAATTAAATGTTGTAGTGCCTCATATTCTGTTTTCTTTTAACCAGTTGTTGTAGGTGTCAATAGCTGTTGGCAGGAAGGGTCTTCTGTATCGGTCTGTCTTGCACCAGATCTGGAGAAGCTCTAACTGAAGACGGTCAATAGGGACTTTTCTTGATCAAGAGGTGGCAACAGATCCAACCAATATTAATTAAATAAATCTATATCAACTTTAAGTTCTTTTCAATCTTCTCCTGAGCCTACCATCAGATTAAATCTAAAACAATAAGATCTTCATTCCTAACAAATACTAATGGGGACACAGGGTTAAGGTAATAAATATTTAAATTAAACTAATTTAAAGAAAAGTCAGTATGAGGGTTTATTTCTACAGAAGTTTGTTACTAATAATACTTAAGGTGGTAGAGTGTCCCAACTTTTTCAGGGCTATAAAGCTGTTTTTTGTCTTTAAGGACTCAGTAAAACAATTATTTCTCTTTGTTTACTTGAAATAAATCATGTAATTATACAAAAAATTTTACATCTCCAAATGAAAACGTCTCAATAAATAATAGATTTTTTTTTTTATTGGGCATTCTCTTTTCATCCCTTAGCTTGTAAGACAGTATTTCAAATTAAGATTGGGTTTCTAAAGAGAAAAGCTGCTGCCTCTGATCAGATCAGCTGCCCGACCTCCAACCTGAAAGCCCACATGACCATTAACAGGACCTAAAGGTGATCGCAGTAGGCTGCCAGCCCAACACTAACACTTAATGAGTTTTTAAATATTAAAAAGCAGCACACATCGCCGCCACTATTGTGAGCTCTTAATTTACCAAGCAATTAGGCGCGGGGCCCTCATTTATCAGAGCGCGTTCGTTTGCTGAAAACCTAGTCACTTTTTATTAATCGACACCGCAGAAAACAGCAAGGTGAAATTAATGTGCGCCCAGCGGAGGTCACGGCAGCCATGCTGGCTAACTGCAACTCACTGGAACAGGGGAGATAAATAGGAAGAGCGGTTTTGGTAATCACAGCGGAGATCCGTTGAGACGCTGGCACGGGATGTGCCAGGGGAGTCGGCCTTACCGGCTGGGATGGATGAGGGAGGGCTGAGAAATAGTGCTCATGACCATCTGTTTTCTGATGCATTTTTTTTTCCCTGAATTCTGGGAAATTAACCAAATGCTTTAAAAGCAAACAAAAAGAAATAAATAATACTAATAACTGTTGTAATCATGCTGCAACAGTCGTTTCTACACTTTACACTGAGAGCAATCTACTTCCTTAATTAAAAAGAATAGCATGATCTTAAAGCTAACTATTTGAGTATAAATATGATTTCACAAGAACTCCATTTAGCTCTTATCAACGGCTTTAAGCAAACATTGGATGTTGCTTTAAAGATAGGACACAAAAAATTTGATTACAGGTTAATGCTAAAACAAGTAAATGTATCACACAGCAAAGATAAGCATTGCCTTAGCTTAGGTGAACCTAGCTAAAATAGTTTAAACTACGTTTTCTAATGTTCAGTTGTCTTTTTTGGTTTACCTATATAGCTTGCTGTGGATTAGCTTAGAGGGGGGTGCCGGTATAACTTGTAAATTTTCTCTATGATAGCAATATTGCAGCTTTAAGTAATGGTACTGATATCGCCAAGGCAAAAGCCTTTAGCTTAGCTTGACCTTAATTAGTTAGTATCAAGTTAGCATAGCTCAATTTCTTTTAGGTTTTGAAATCCTAGTTTAGTTTACTTGCCTGAACCTAATTTAGTTTTTGATTAGCAAAGAAACGATAAGCTAAAGATAAATAAAATAGTAAAGTTTAGGTTTTATTCGTAGCGTAGGTAAGTTTAGCCTATATTACCCTAGCTTCATTTAGCTTAGTTTAACTTTGTTCGGTTAAGCCTGGCTTACATTATTCTTATTTGTTTGTCATACCTTTGTTTATGCTACTGTAGTATATCTTACATTGTCTAGGTCAAGCCTACCTTTAATTACATTTACTCAGGTTGTTTAATTGAAACCTAAACATGTTTTACATTTATTTTGTTTATTTGGGTCAAAACAGAAACAGTACCACAGTTATTCCAGAGACAAAAAAAGGCTTTTCAACTCCAAAAGATAATAAATAAGGAGCTATTGAACCAGATCATCAAAGAGGAGATTATCCTTCTCAAAGGTGGTGTGTTAAGTTTAGCAAAATTTTAACAATTACTGTAGCTCAGTATGCAATGTTTACAGTCATCTACAAATGATTGACAAATAAAACTTTTTTAAGCAACTAAACTATGAAAGAATTCAATGTTTATCCCAGTATTTGCCATTAAAGCATACTAAACACCTGTTTTTTGCTTAAAACCTGTAAACAGCACTGTAGAATTTTAATATCAAGACTTATAGACAAACTTTTCAATGCTTAGTATGTACAAATTAAAAAATTTCCCAAGATTTTCCTCCACATCTAAACAGATGATTGATCTCAAACAAGTTGTCCAACCTCCTAAGAGAAAAACATCCACCTGGGAGTTATTTGTCAATTAAAGTATATTTGTGCTGTTACACAAACACATCTAGAGATGGTTGTGCTTTTGATCAAATAGTTTTTTTGTAGAAAACAATTATAAATAGACTTCAATAATCTTCATTGTGAGACTAAAGGTGTACCTTATGCATTGACCATTCACTTTCTGTTTAAACACCGATGCCACATAATCAATGCTGTTCCTCTGACCTGCCTGCTGTGCACAATATTGCATAGTCATAATACTTATCAATAGGTTAATGCAGGTCAGTCTGAAGCCATTTGCTGAGGAAACACGGCTTCCTAACTCCTAACTCTCTCTGTCACATTTATGTGCACGGCGATATATTATATATTGTCTAACTTAAATGCAATCAAAGCACCTCCGCTGCTAATGAATGATGAGACACCTGCTTGGCTTGTGTTTACAGCAGCATGCTAATGTTAGCTCTACCCTGGGACAGCTATCCGCTGTGATGTGCACAGGTGTTGTTTGCTGCATCGCCCCCACTGTTTTGCTGTCTGTCAGGCCAGCCATAGTGGGATTCAATAATAATCTCACCTAGCGCCGGGGGACTTGGTAAACATACTGCCTCTCTGCGAGATAACTTCACCATACAGAGTTTTCTGTTCAGGCTTCTACATCAGGTGTTTTTGGATTGAAACTTGATCAGATTAATGTTGCGGGTTTGAAACAGCAGACACATTTGACTACAGGGACAGAAGATTAAAGGAAAACACTGTGTTTTTTTTTTCTTTAACATTACAGGTCAAAAAATGGCAACTTAATTTTTGGATGTAAATATATCGGCATTGATGTTCCTTAGACTGAGGACAAGACTGGAGACTTAAACAATAATTGAACAAGAGTGGTTGAAATCTACTCAGATGTTGCCTTTAGATTACATCAACACTTCAACACCTAGGAAAAAGATTTGATGATGCATTTATTCTTCATGAAAAGCCCCATCCACATTGGGAAAGCTTACAAGCAAACAAGTCCAAAAGACTCAATACAACAATAAGCTACCAAATCAATTCATTTTGAAGCAATATCTTTGTGGGACACGTGTTCCCATCAGGTTCAACAGCTGCAGAGAAGTAGAGGCCAGATTGTGTTAATCACCCTGGTCTTTGGGGTTTCAGAAATTTTGGGTTCAAAAACCCCCTAAATAAAGATCCTTGTGGCTCAATGGCAGATACAACGTAAACATGATCGAAATAGAGACTGTGGACGAGAAGTTCCCCTTCATGGGAACTCATGAGTTGTGCATGCTTACTACAGGAGCGGAAGAGAGTTTACCAAATACTTAAGAGACATACGTATGAGATGAGACACTGTACACCCCAACTGTATAACCCTTTAAACCAAAACAGTAAGGATTTGCTTGACAAATCAATCTTTGAAACTTCTAATCAGACATTTGTTTGGATTAACATTTGAAAAGACAAAAGATGACAAGTACCACCACAATTAAATTGATAGTATAGGCTAATGTTATGTGATATTTGAAAACTGGCCTATGGCACTAATTGTGCAATTACAAGTTAAAAGAAACGTTGAGTCTTGCCAATTTTGGCTATATAGCTTTGTGCTGTGGGGTGGCTGTGTGCAGGCCAGTTCAAATGGTATACATGAAATGTCTTGTGACTAAAAATGCAATGATTGGTGGTAAAACTCAATTTATTTGGAGCTGTTGTGTGGTCTAGGGGTATAGTAGGTATCCTGCATAAGGCTGTTAGTCCATGGCAAAGCCCTCTTTAGTTGAATCAATGCTTTGAGATCTTTACTACATCTTTCTCCTTTCTTACAGTGGGCCTATTTCCTGACTTAAAAGGCCAGTATAGCTTTGCGTCAAATGCAGATATGCATTTTACAGTTTAACTCAACCTTACTTGCCATACACAGCCTCCTCTCTAGCACTCCATCCCAAACCTTCGACCCTAGAGGGGGTCTTTTCTGCAGGGTGTGCCAGCTTCCAGCTGCTTCTTCAAGACTCGGGACCCAGCACAGTGCTAATATGCTCCCATTCCTCATCCAGACAGTCCTTAAAGCACTGGGGCAAAATATTCTGTCTCCCTGAGCAGCTTCTAATAAATTGTCCTTTCATTGACGCGCAAGACAAATTTTTCCTTCCTGGCTCTCACCACTTCTCCCTCCCCCCATCTAGTTGCACTCTTTCTCACATGTTCACAGTTACTCTGCTCCCTGCGGATTAGTGAAACTGGCACACTTACTCCACCTCTCAATGAACTACAGGAGCACGGTTCAGTCGGCCAGAGAGCTCTGCAAAAAAGAAAAGAGATGGAGGATGCATCTGGGAGAGGAGAGAAGTACAAAAGAATAAAGAGAGATGAATATTGGGCCCAGTTCTCCGCTTCTCCATCCATTTTTTTCTCTCTCTGCTCCCCATGCTGGCACGACACTACGTTGCTTCCGCCTTGTAATTGCGCAATTAGTGCCACCGCCTGGTTTTCATATATCACAAATGGCTAGCTGCTGCTATTAAAGCAGGACCCAGCGTCGGGCTAGCGGGCACGGCTAGCTGAGGTGCATTAAGGGCAGCGTTTTGTAAAATGCGAGCCAATTTATCATGATCTGTTTTTCGCTCCCACCCACTGCTAAAACGCCCCTACTGCCTTGTCTTTGAGCCTGACCTTGCACTGGGCCCGTGTGTGTGTGTGTGTGTGTGTCCACATGTTTATGTGTGTTTTGCCGTGTGGAGGTTCAATTTGCTCATTGTTACTTGCTTGCATAATTTCAGGCGGCTGGCTTGCACAGAGCCTCACACATACACGCACACACACACACACACACACCCACACACGCACATGAACAAACCAGCATACTGATTGCTTGCACCACCACTTTGCCTTCCTCTGTCTCTCGTTCGGCTGCATTCCCTTTCCGTCTCCGAGCAAAAATCCACTCATTTATATGCCGAGGCTAAACGGTATTCATTTGTAAGATGGCAAGCGGTATAACACTGGTAATTCCTCCTCACCAATTTCCAGCGCACTTTCCCCTTTAGCTGTCATAAGCAGTGCATTAAGTGAGTGAGGTAAATCCGCTCCATCTCTGCCGCTTTTCTTCCCGCAATGCTCTCTGCTTGCCTTTATTTTACAGATTTAAACACCTGGCCATTCACTGGTTTACCAAGCCGTCATTCTCCCGTATCTCCTCTTTATATCCCTCATTTTGTCAGAGGATTTCAATCTGAACAGAACACCCTGAGCTCATCGGAAACCCCGGTGGCTCCCTGGATGCAGAAAGCCACCCTAAGTGCCAGGCTCAGCAGAGAGCAGCCCAGCACTGTGTAACCCTGCTGGGCTCGCCTGTAGCCCCTTAGAGACATGGGATGAGACTGCAGGGTAGGGCTATAGGGTGTTGGGGGAGAGCATCAGTTTTCAAGTCTTGCCACAGAAGAAATTGGCTTACCGGTAGGTTTTAACTTGGCCTTTTGAGCCTATTTATATGTCCTGGTTGGATTTTTAGGGTTGTTGTCCCAATAGGTGGTAGTCATATGCTTCGATCTTTCTCCTTGTTACAGGCTTTTTATAAATACTTTATATTTGTCTATGAATATCTTCCTATCAAGACTCTCCTTTATGATGCTGTCTTTTACCTTTCCTACCTCACTTTTTCTTTTTCCAGTCCAGTTTACTGTTTTTTTTGTCATTCTCCTTGTTATTTTGACATCCATCCATGTCTACTAAGACACAACTTGTGTGGCTTTCTTTGTATCTGGATTATTTCTGCTATGATGTTTCTTTTACTCAAAGTACATCTGTCTCTGGCAGTCTCAGGTCAAGACATGTACCTTCAAAGGCATGAAGAAATGCTACTAAGGCCTTGTCCCCACTGCATCCCAACATGATCAGGTCATGATGTTGTTTAAAGTCTTGGCACTTTGATAAGGCCTGTATAGGACTTCTTGAGACACATTTGAGCCACATTCATACTTTTACTTCATAGCATTTGTCACAACTTTGCTCCACCCAGCAGGAAAAAGTAGCAGTTGGTAAAACAGAAGGTAGTCAGGATTGTCCTGCACAATAAAGAGACAGTGAGATGTTAAAGCTTGTTTATAAACAGAGACTTTATTCAAGCCTAATTAAAAGGCTCATAGGAACAGTTTGGATGTGGGACGTAGATTGAATCGTAATGTTTTATAGAAAACTTTAAACAGAGGACTTGAAAATGCTATTGTAGTTAGCAAGCATGTAGTGATCTGCTTCTGTTACAGCCTGATACACTGGATTGCATCAAGTCTTCTGCCTTAGGAGTTGAGAGGAGAGGTGATGGCATATTACACTCAGCATGATTAAGTTCTGAATAGATTTGATCTCTGTAGAGTTGACATCCCTGTCCTACCATTGCTGGTCTGCGTCTTCATACCCAAACAGTTTGTTGTGCTGAGATGGTAGTCAGATCTCCCTAAAATACCACAATAAAGACTTGCTCACCTGTCATTTGTGCATTTCACACACAGCGCCTGCTTACATAATAAATGGCGTTTGTTGTGCACAAACTATTTCGCCGTGTTTTTAGTTCTGCTGCGTGTGTTGGTGCTCAATTGTTTTTATGTGCTTGCAGGTTAGTCTGGAGCCACAAACTGTTCAAATTGAAATCAAATATAGGCCACATTTTGATGGTAATGGGAACAACTATACAAACACACATACACACGCACAGAAAAAATAAAATAAAATCTGATTCCTAAAAAAATTAGATTTGAGTAAAAACAACCCAGTGGGAACCTAGGCTAAAGGCTCAGTTAAGCTTGACGTGGTAAAATAATGTTCTTCTGGAGGTTTCTTCCTGTTAAAAGAGAGCTTTTCCTCTCCACTGTCGTTATATGCATTCTTTGTGTGAGTGATTGCTGTTGAATCAATGAGTCGATGGAATCAGCTGGTTTTCATTAGATAGAAATCTTTTAACTAATCAGACTGTGTGATTTGATTCAATTGTCTCTGTATATTACCTTGAGATGACATGTGTTGTGAATTGATGCTATATTAAAAAACTGAATTGAAATTGAAGTGGTAGTGATATTTATGGGCTAAATCATGAGCTGTGTCTAGATGTTTATACTTCTGTGTCCTTGCTGGTAGGAGCTGAGCTGTCCACCATGTTGTTCCATGCAGAGCTGACCACCTAGTTAAAGAGATGTGGAAGCTAAAATGAAGTAATTTGGTCTCGCTGATCTGGCGGATGTGTCAAGGGTAAATCAAACGTAAATATATCTTAACAATCACCAACAAAGACACCAGTTTGCTGCCCCTCTCGCTCTTTGAAGTAAAACATAGAAAATAGAGGAAGGTCAGCAGCAAGTACTGGGACTGACAGCAGATGTTGTTTATCGTCCTGAAGTCCTCCTTACTTTTTCCAATACTCACATAAATTAATTACTTTGCAAGCAAGATGAATTGTCGCGAGATTCTAAAATTCATTAAAAAAAACACACAAAAAAATAACATCTTGCCAGGAGACATCAGATACGTTTGGCCTCAATAGTGAAATCTTTCAGACCAATGAAATGCTGTGAAGTTTATGACATCACCACAACTACCAGAGATGGAAAGTTAGGCAAAGCAGACATAGCTGCACTAGTTTTAGCTAGAATACCCCCTATTTCTTTTTGAAAAACAAGCCAAATTGTTAACCTTTGTGGATGGGAAGATAGTTGCAAATTCTTTGGTAAGAGTTGGGTTCATCAGTTAACTCCGATAAACAAATTAAGACTGTGATGCATCTCAGCTGCTACTGCTGCTGCAGTAGAAAGAATGTTCTTTAAGAGCTAGTTCTTAAAACAATCTCAGAACAGCTCTGATAATCAGCACTTTTCCCAGCATACCTCCTGATGGTTGTTGGTTTAAGTTTTTATTCCCTTTTGCATCAGGAAGGGCATCGGGCAGTAAGAACTCTGCCAAGTCTCTGCAACTTGAAAGAGGAAGCGTTTTCCTTGCTATCAGAACATTGTGTTTTTAACTCTTGGTCAAGACATTTCTCAGATCTTCATAAAGTTTTATGCGCAACAGATAAAATGGCAGAATTTAAATGGCAAAAAGACAGAAGGGATTTTGTGAATTGGGTAACCTCAGCTAAGGACCTAAAAGGTTTATAAAAAGTTTAGACTAGAGGCAGAGGGTTTGAACCCTTCGTCCAGACTTTAAATTTCTTCTTTCCTTGCGCATTTGACTTTCTCAAAGAGGACAAACCAATCTTTCGTGTTTGCTTGCAATTTCATTTAAACTCATTCCCATTGACAGTGACACGTCTTGACCAGATAAGCAAACAAATGCGTCATCTGAACCCAAGCGAGCCATTATAGGGATTTATAGTGATAGTTGACAGCATAATTATCAGGTACTTAGTATTACAGATAATGTTACATGAAGATAACAGCTTATAAAGTTGTTAAATACCTTTTTTAATCAGCCCTTTTCTTTATAAGTAGATGCAAAATTGAAAAAACACCACAAGGCTGAAGCATTCCCTGACCAACACTCAACCGCAGAGCTACCATTTCTCCCACCTTGTTGTTAATGTGTTTGTCGCCACTTGTCAAACACCCACTTGTTTTGCTTTTTCCCATAAGAGTTTGCCTCGGTAACACCAGCAGTGTGGAGAGCTGTCGCTGATTTGCTCTTTAGAGCATGCCGCCAGTTCTTAACTTTGTTTTTTTTTTTTTAATTTGTGCTCAACAACCAGCTCCAGAATGAGGTCAATGCTGACCAATAGACTCGCCTCACACTGAGGTGTAAATTGAACAATTATACAGCATCCATAGCTGTGTTAAGAGATTTAAACTAGTGAACAGTTTGCAACCAATCAATTTCAAAAGATTTGTCACCAAGTACTTCAGTCACGGTACACCCAATCAAGTCATTACACCCTCCTTTGTTGGCATACCTAGCAAAGATGTTTAATAATCCTTCAAAATAACACTTTTTCTGATGATTTCACTCTGAAAATCCAACATTTAGTGTGAGTATTTTTATTCATTCTTTGACTCGTCTTAATTGGCATTCAGATCCGCTTCACCGAATACATATTTGGAAGAGATTTCATCACAAAGGTTTGATATGTTTTCTCTATATACCCAGGGTGCGGTAATATAAATTTTGTGGCAACACATAGAGATACAAGGACGTACAACCATGCACACACAGATTGAGAGATGCCAATCAACCTAACGGTCATGTTTTTGGACTGTGAGAGGAAGAAGGAGTACCCGGAGAGAACCCACGCATGCACGGGGAGAAAATGCAAACTCCATGCAGAAAGACCAGAACCTTCTTGCTGCAAGGCAACAGCACTACCCAACTGAACTATACATTTTTATCTCCCCAAAACAAAACAATGGCTTTTTTTCTGTCAAAGCACCAGTGCCCTTTTTTAATTTGTCTTTATTTTTATTTTTTTAAGAAGGGAGGCAAACAAAAAAGAAGCCACACATTTTCTATAAGTCTGTTGTAGAGAGTGTGATCTCTTTCTACATCGTCTGCTGGGGTAACACCATCAGAGCAAAAAAAAGTTTGGCTCTGTTTTAGAAACGCCTCTGGAACCTCTGGAGAATATTTCACAAAGAATATATATTCATAAAATGAAGAACACTATGGACAACAGAGAGCATCCTCTTCAGAAGATAAACAGGTAGAGGAACAACATTAAAGTGTCCTCAATCAGAGGCTTTTGTAGATCAGATGCAAGTCAGACCGCTACAGAAGATCCTTCCTGCTCACAGCTATCCACACCTACAACAACTGATCAAGAGAAAACAAAAGTATCTGAATTACTACAACATTCAATGTCCCTTTAGGATAAATAAAGTATTTTTGAATGAAACTAAATTGAATTTCTTTTTCTTTTTCTTAAAAATGTTGCTGTTCCATCAAGCTCTTCTAATGCGATGCTTCAAAATAAGCAAAATAAGTCTTGATGAAAACATGTCAAAGAGAAAAGACTGACTGTCCTGTTTCCACTGTAAATGAGTCTCACACACACAAACCTTCCACTGATCCTGCCTCAATTAAAAAGCAGGATGTACATATAAAATATATATAACAAATGTTTTTCTTTGGAACGGTTTAAGAAAATAGATCCCTCCCCTCACTACACAGCTGTCTCTAACTTGGATATGATAACATAAGATCTATTTATGTAGTTTGGTTCAGGTAAAATATAAATGAATGCTTGAAGTTATTTTCTAGAGTTAATCTTTGAGTGTTTTCAATCACCTTTTGTCTTGTTGTTGATGTTCTTTCTTTCTTTTACAGGCCAAATATGCAAATTAGGTGATAACGTCCTTCTAGGACTTAGCAAACAGCTAATAACAGCTTTCCTTGTTGAAGAAATAGGCAACAAAGGACGGGATCAAAGTGCTTTGATGAGATCAAATTAAAATCAATCTAATGGCACAAAAACAACAAAAACAAATAATCCTTCTTTTTTTCCCCCACTAAAATAGCTATGCAGAGCTCTCTTATACCCCCTTGTAAAGCACAGTGGAGTACGAATGATTCTGTGGGCCGATTTCTTTTCTCATTACCCAGGGAATCCTGTTAAGCTTCATCTTATTCTGAACTTTCTAAAATAGACTGAGCTTTAAAAAGCAGAGACCTGTAGGGATGTTTCTATCTCATGCCTGATGTGAAGAACTTCCCTTCCAGTAGCTTTTACTGTAAAGGAATCATCATTAAGAACTTTTAACAGGATACTGACCTAAAACCTAAGGTGTCGAAATCAACAGAGGAATGTAAGCCTGTAAAAAAAAATCCAACCTCCTTTCACGACCATCTCACACAGTGTGACATCATCCTACAGCTGAATAATTTATCCTCATCAGGAGTACCAATAATTGTAGAGGGATATTTAACTTGCCCCACAAAGCATTACAAAAACACACACCTCAGCATGTTGAGCTGTACATAATTGAAATTTATTCCCTAACATGAAGCTCAACAAACACCCCAGCCCCCCACTCTGGGTTTCTTCCTCCTACAGTTGTTTCCCCACTTGACGATCACACCATCGTTTTCCTATGGGAAGAATCTGGCAGCGCGGCCTAATAGCCCAGAGAGTTAATGTAGCTTAAACTGCCAAACTAATTGTCCATGTCTCTGTCATATTTGTGTAGTTAAATACTCTTAAATATCACAACCATTAATTACCTACCAGTCAGGTGTGTGAAGGTAAATGTAGATGTTGTGAATTTAGCTATGGCCATGAGGCCTTTTTGAGCATCTCAGTTTAAAATGCTAACTGGACCGAACTGATTTAGCATTGACAACTCAAAGGGATTTACACTATAGCTACATCCACACTCCCACAAGGAAAACTGCTTGGCAACTTGGGGTTAAATGCTTGCCTCTAAGTACAGGTCCAATACTCTACCCACAGAGCCAGTCATAGACATTATGTGGACCATAGTTATGTTTTTACTAAGTCTTTTAAGCTAGACTTCATTATATAATGCGAACAAATAGATATACAGGAGGTATTGTTTAATACAGCAACAGCAAGAGTCATTGACATAAGAAATCTCTAAGTCTCACAGGATGCAACATCTCTTCAGTTCTTCCCTCGTTTCCAAATGTTAACCTCTTATTCTGAGCAATTAGACTCTATCTTTAGATATTAGATGAAGGAGAAAACAGCTTCAAGTTATCGTTTTTATAGATAATTCTTTGTGTTGACGAATATGTGATCCCTATTTAAACCCCAAGGTCACTTCCTTTATTGGAGACGGTTGAATTAAAGATCCTAGTCTAAATTTAACAGCTTCTAGGTCTTGAGGGTACCAAATCTGCTTGGGGCCCTGCCCCTGCTGATGACGTCACAATATGAAAACGGCACTCAGACAAACTGTGTCTGGTTTGTTTCATAAGAATCAAATCTCTTCTGATGTCTCAACTTATTGCCTATATTTGCTATTATGTTACATCTACTTTGCTGACGTAAAGTAGCCATAAGTAGAAAACAATCGTTCTGTCTTGTGTTGTTCTGTGTTCTAGGATAGTCTGAGCTTTGCCATTTACCAAAGAGTTTCATTACTTTTTTATTAAAAACATTAAATCAAATCTTAAGAATATGACTTTCATAGAGATTTTAGACAAAGAAAACAACATTTATTCTCATTTTTTGATACAAAATTAAAAGTCGTGTAGCTTAATTTGGCTAACTGACAGAGCTAAAAGAGGCTAACCTGTTAGCTACTGAGCAACGCTAGCCACAGCACTGCCTAGCTCTGTCCTTTATACCATGGTCTTGCAGATATTTAGTCCACCAATAACAGATTTTTTTCAGTTTTATTTTCCATCAGGTAAAACTTAATCGATCGATTCAACACAATAACACCATAGATGCTCTAGTTTTCGCAGACACAGTGTGCTTTATGTTCTTGTCATTGTCCGGACGAACCACACTGTGGTAACATTCAACCAGTCATATAGTGTAACATCACCGGCATGCACAGATCTACACCGTGACAGCCATGGATGAAGGGACATAGCATGTGCGTAGATGAATAAATAAATAAATAAACAAACAGATACCTGGACAGAGAGACAAACATAATAATGGAAGGAAACATTTGTATGGAAAATCAATCGAATGTAAAAACACGAAAAGATTTCATTCCCATTTCCTGTTTTCTTCTCACATTTCTCTCCATTTCTTGCCAAACATTTCCAGACCAAATAGAAACACTGTGGATTATATAAGCATATAATCCAGAAATACTAGTCTAAGGAACATGGGTTTGGAACGTTTGAGGTGAAGCTCTGATCTTTTACTTTGTCTTCCCTACATTATTCTCACTTTGTTTCTGAACTAATGGGAATAAACCACGTCACGTTGTCTTTGCTGAGTGTGCAGCATCTCCTGCTGAAATCACTTGTTCAGGGAGTAGTTGGTTGGTGTTCCTCTAACGTTGGGGCTTGTATGCCAAGATCAGAGGCAGGCACCCCCTGGGGATGTGTGAAGTATATTCCCATCATGCATCTCTCTGTGCCTGGGCAGCCCACGCCCACTCATCAGCCCCACATTAGCGCTTTTTCTCTCTCCTCTCTTGTCTCCTCTCTTTTCTTCTCATCCAGTCGTGCATGTGTGTGTGTTTCCCTGTAATCTCTCTGGTTATGTTTGACCTTTTTTTGCTGCTCTGCACCGGCTAATGACGGTACAGGGATAGCAGGTGCGCCGCATTAGCCGACCATCGCCGTGGCGGAACAAATTAGAGGTCCGTCGACACCAAGGGGCCCCGACCTTTCGCCACCATTGCTCGCCGTTAGTGGCCGCGGAACAAAAACAAACACACCCACAGATGCCCACACAGACTCTGTGAAAGCTGGCGGAGATGTGAAAAATGTTAGAGAGATGGCTGGGTCTCTCCAAGCTGTCAGGTGTGTGCAATTTGAGTAAAATGACACAGCCCTTCCACATCATCTTTTCACCTGGAAATAGGGGGGGGGTGGAGGCGAAATGGATGCTTTGTTTGAACAGAAACTACATTCTGCTGATTATACTTTATTTTTCACTATAGCTTGCATTGTATTTGCAGAAAGGAAGAGATCGACGCCCCCTTCCCTCATCTCTGACTCTGCAAAGCTGAATCCTCTAAGGCCTTCCCTCAGAGGGAGAAAAAAAAAAATCTAAAAAATCAAGGGAGGGGGGGTGGGGTGGGGGGGGGACACGGACTTGTTTTGGACCCCTGCTGGGGGTGGCGGAGGTGTG
>JAUZNJ010015674.1:0-17515 GCA_034780135.1 Jordanella pulchra
CAGGCACGGGTAGATTTTGTGCTGTGTGCAGGCGCCAAGTCCTGTTGGAACCTGAAATCTCCATCTCCATAGAGCAGCTCAGCAGCAGCAAATAAAGCCTCTGTAGATTAAAGTTCAGCTTCATTTGTTCTTTTTCGTTTTCTCCTTTTCTTTCGTCTTTGTCCATAAACGGGAAAGAAGATACCGCTGCAACGATGCCAGAGGATTCCACAGACCCAACCCTCTAGTTTTAGACGCAAATGTTGCCTAAATTTGGCCAATTTCCAGACAGCAGTACGACATCATCATGGTGGTGGACTCAAACGAACCTGCTGAAACGAAGGCATATCCTCCTCTATCTTGTAGGAGCAGAGAACATTGAACAAGTGCGTTGATTCGTTTGTACGACAGAAGAACAAGAACAGGGTGACGATGGAGCCATCCTCAGCCTGGCTGAGTCCAGAGAGGACCCAGAGTATTTAAAACCAAAAGTTCGGGAAATATGCAACCCTGCTCCCCTATTATTTGTTATTATTGCATTTTTCACTTTTATTTTGATCTGTATGTTAGCAAGTAAAGCCCCTCCTCTATATTTTCAAAAACAACACCACTTGACTAGAGGTACGATACTGTGCAATGTGCACAGGAGGTTAACAAGTAAGTCATGGGCTAAGCTATTTACCACGCCCAAGCAGAGTTGTGAAAATAATAGTGAAAAAAATACATAAATACGTTAATCTAGAGCAATAAGTCTAGAATAGCACTATGAATGCAGTCTGAACATTGGTGTTGACTGATGTAAGAGCTAAAGCTAAAGGCATTCAGATGTCACTGTTAAGCTGATGGGTGTATAAATAAACATCTTTCTTTATACTGATTCTACAGATAGAAATTCTAATTTAGTCTCTACTGTATAGGTACAAACAGCATAATATATAGAATAATTGATAAGATAAATAGAATGAGGGTGGGAGGGCAGTTTTCTGTCACAGCTGCTTAAATCCAGAGAAGTTCTCAAAATCAGATTTGGTTCTACACAGGGGCCCATGAAGAACTGGTCCTGGCCCCCGTTATGGTCCCTGTACCAAAGACATAAAACAGAATACATTTATGATAAATAAATTATGATATGCACTGAAACAAAAAACGCAAGTGACCGAAAAGTCTTTTGAACTAAGTTATGTACTTATATTTATTACAGTTTTATTTTAGTGGTGATTTAAAAATTAAGTGGTTGCATCAAGTTTTTTTTTTTTTTCCACTCGATCTGGGGATTTCAGAGCCATAAATGGATCTTTGGTTCACTTAACATAAACGATGAACCTCTGCCCTGTTTTGTTTCCTTCTTTTGTTTGGTGCCCCGATAAAAAAGTTAAAAAAAAAAAACCAAAACACTGGGCCCACGCTGGACCCCCTGGTAAATATTGTCTAGAACCGCCACTGGAAGCAGCTTTTTAATGGGTTTATTTTTGGTTCATTCCAATAAAAAGGTCTAAACTTATGACTTATTTATTTGCAATATTTCCTTAACTTGATGCGGTATTGTGCACTCCGACACACAGACGTACACACACAATTTGTTTTTAAAAGCTGTGAGAAAAGAATTAAAATTTTGATCAAAAGAAAAAAAAAATGTATTTTTTTTTGTAATAAACTATACTATTATAAACCATAACCTTGGTGACACAGTTTACGTGATAGAAGGACAAATTGATCAACATTTACTGAAGGTATTCAGTGTTAATACGATAAAAAACAGGTGCAGTAGCCTTAGTCACCATAGTAACCATTTGACATCATGTGTAGCGCAACATTTCATCGACCACCCGCGACTCTTTTAAAGGCAGCAAACACGTCGCAGTACATGTCACTGATCTCACTAATGTTCATCTTTGCCTTTTCCCATGAATGGATGCAATTATGCACAATTATTGGCTGGCAAGTGCCAGAGTCCAAAAAAAGAAAAAGAAATACAACCCCCACACCAGGAACATGTATGTAGAGATGCAGTGAATGTGTTAACCCTTCGTTCTAGCAGTCAGCACAAAGGGTCAAGGAGAACAGACCCTCTTCCTCTGTTTCCAGTCAAGCTGGTTCCTTTTCAAAGCTTGGATGGAGATGGTATCTGGGAGGTTTTTTTTCCTTTAATTTCTAAACACAAAAATAAAGAAACGAGAGAAAAAGAGAGAACAGCCAAGAGTTGCTCAAGGCTGCTGTGTGTGGGAGGAACACTTGAGACAAACAGTTGACTGTCTTCAAATTGAAACTCTTAAATACTACATCAATGTTGTGGTCAACACCTTCAGCAGACATTCAATATCCTAATTCTCCTACGCACTCATCATTCAGGACTTCGTGAGGCTCTCCTGCTGTTTTTGCAGGTGTGCCGTCAGTGAGATCAAACACAATGACCCTCATCAAAAAGCGCCAACATGAATTATTTATGGTTTACAATGTTTTCTTAGATTTCTTGTAGTATTCACATTTTTTCCACTCAAAGTTGGACACAAACTTGTGTCGTTTTGAACTACATTTGCAGGTACATCCTTAAGAATGCTGTAAATATTTTTTTAAAAGTCTGTTATATAGATTCAATCCATTTATTTTAACATCTACATTATTTTGTGTCGCTTTGATTATTTTGGTTTCCAAATAAAAAGACATTGTTCAGTTAGAATATATAAAAAAATAATCTTGCTGTCACATCCAACTCAGCCGATTAACTAAAAAAAGAACAACAAAAACAAAACACAGTTACCAGAGGCACCAACGAGATAATAATCCAGTCACTAAGAATTATTAAGCATAAAAAAGCAAAACATCTAAGCTTATTTATTATTGTACTTTTTTCTCTCTTCAACAGGTTAAAAGTACAACATAACAAAAAGCATTTCATTCAGTTCAATTCAATACTTAAATGGAAATTAAATGTTCAGTTGTTGAAAAAAAATGAAAATATTAGACAAAAACTAGTAAACTTGACCTTAGTAATTTGTTTGCTTGAAAATGAAACAAAGTAGGAAGAAAAAAAATGATATAAATGACCTTTTCTGTCCAGAGGAAGAGATTTTACCCAACATCCCACCAAAGAACTGAGCTGGTTTGCATTATAACAGGCAAATAAACTCCTCACTAAACTATCACATCAAATCTATTATAATCTTTTTGAATAACCTTTTCAAAATAGGAGTCAGTTAAACTTTATTTACTCTGTGGATCAAAATCAAATTATAGAACTATGATATTCTTTCTAAAATCATGTTCTTACTCTGATGCTTTGCATTGAACAGAATCTGCTGAGGATGTGTTATCAGTAGATGCTAGAGACAGCCTTACACGCACTGTAATCTACCAACATTAACTTAAAATCAAAGTGCCATTGTGACACAGAGGGACGGAAAGAGTGGGTGATTTTCCACGCCGGACACGAACACGCACACGAGCGTGATGACTTCAAGAGCCGCTGGAACGTAAGCAAAGCAAGAATGGCAAATGCAAAGCGCTCGAGAATATGGCTTCATTCTTTGTTATACGATGCAGACATGCCTTGCTATTGTGTAAATATATAGTTACTAATCTGAAGAAGCACCTGTTTAAGCACAAGACTGAAAAGTGAACAGTTTTCAACAGCTTTAAATCTATGGCTACTACTGACACTATTAGCAAGGCAGCATCCATCTTCAGCCAGGAACATGGGGAAGTGTGCTCGAAAAATCCATTTCCTATACAATCCCGTCGTAATATTTTATTTACTTCCTAAAGTATTCACTCAGGGCCTCACACCTGCTACACAGTGTCTGGATGAGAGGAGTTGTTTTTTACTACTAGGAATTGTTTGGATCATAAAATAGTAGTTTGCCTAACAGGCCAGAATCCTTCCCCCCCCCAAGATTTATTCAACATTTTACAATTTTTCTTCAACTTCAACTGGATTAACTATGTGGAAACCTTCACAGCTCTTCTGCAGGCTTTAAGTTAGTGAGAGAAACCTTGTCTAAATCAGAACAGGGCAGAACATCGAGCTGTTATGGCTGCTGATTCTCTTGTTCTCATCTTGGCAAAGATAACGTGTTGACTGAGTGAATTACCATGCATCTCCTTTATTTAACTAGATTGCATAGTTAAATACTTTAGCTGCATCATCATTTCCGTTTGTTTAGAGGAAATAACTGTATTCTTTAAGACAACTAAATCATGGTACCGATAATGAGTAGTTGAGTACTGACACCAATTCCAGGTTCTGGGAATCAGTACAGGTTTCTCACCAGCATAATTCAGCAAACAGTGATGTTACAATTCATGCTCGCTATGCTCATATTTTTATGAGCGCGTCGTTTTTTGACTGATGCCTGGGCTCCTCCTTGGGGTTCTGTCCTGCTTATTTCAGCACAAACCTGATTATGCTGAAAGTTGTCAAAACTGCACTGAAATCAGGTTGATGCAGTGACTTTGAATAACGCTACAGAAACAGTGTTTTTAAAAAACACCACCTTTATCTCCTTATTTGCACATATATGTGAAACATGAACCCAGCACCCTTCAGGATCTGTGATCATTTCACCCCGAGTGCTTGCTGGCAGATGAACACATGTCCTACTGTCCCACCAACAGATACAGACAGATAGCGAAGTGACCAGGTTAGGAAGGATTGTCAAATAGCCGGTGTTCAGATTATTTGTGCTACTAGACGATCTGTCCTTTGTGACAGAACCCCAAAACCAACGGTTGGTCAAAGTGTGTTTTTCTTTTTACCCAAGAAAAAGCTTCATTGCTGTGTCTGTGTGTCTCCTTACAGCAGCTGCAGGTGGATCAGAGCAACCTCTCTGGGTTCATCTGATAGTTCCCATAATAAAGGGAGATCTGAACATTGCCATGAATAAAAAGGCCTTCCTGCCTAAAGTTGTAAAATCCACAGAAAAGTAGCTTCAGCAGCAACCTTCAGCCTTCCCTCTTTAGTTAATGCATGTTTCCTTAAATACACAAACATGTACATGACTTCAAATTAAAGCTACAACACAACAAGAAAGACTCAAAAGTCATTTAAAAAACAACATTTTGATTCCTTTCAAAGTAAAGGTCTGTTTTTTCAATCTATAAGTTTCTGTCATCTGACAAATAATAAAAAAATAAAATCAACTCCCAGATTCAGGTATAGTTTCAATGAAAGTCTTTAACTTTAAGGACGATGTTCATTAATAATTTTTCAAAGTGTGAGATAAAAAGATCCACATAAGTTTCAAGAGGATCTGGATCATAGGTCCAGTGTTTGAATTTTTTTTTGTATGAATTTAATGTTCATTTAGGTGCTTCATGCAAAGAGCAGAAACATGGAGTGCATTTAACGGTGTGTGGTTTGATATCTTTTTAAACGTACTTCATTCTCCCACATGGTTGCATAATTTTAGGTACATACCTACTTTCTGCCTGCCCATTAAGTCAAGGTTTGAGTCACAGAACGTTGACGTCATCTAAAAAAAAGACCTACCCAGTGAAGACATGCGCCAGTTAATCCGCTTTAGGAAAAAGATCAAGTGATTTCTGCTGTAAGTTTTGACTTAAATGTGACACTAGACATCTTTTACTGCTGTGTTTGAGCTAATGACTGCAGATCTTCTAAAAGGATTAAGGGTTCAACAGAAACACAAAGCTTCAGTCAAAGGGCATCGATAGGCTTTATGAGCTGGGTGGACCATTAAAAGATTTCATTGAAATTGTGGGCAGCAGCTTAAAAGGTCAACTACACTGTAAACCACACAATTATCAGACAAAGCTGACTTAAAGAGCCACAGCAGGGAGCTCGGCTTTTATATTACAGATGGTGATAAATACACGTTTGATTTATTTTTTTATGATAAGAAATAGACTGAAGTTCAAACCACATATTTGTACTAGAAAGATTAAAACAAACTGATAGTAAAAAAACGATATAGCTAAAAAAAATAATTGAACCAATCTGTTTGATGAGAGAAGATTTTCTTATTCAGTTCCTGTTTGCACTGATACATTTAATCCTAAACTTGTTTGTAAGCAGATCTTCTAGATTGCTAAAGTAGATCCCATGAAAGACACATAAAATAAAATATAGATGAAAAATCACCAAGAAAATGATGCAAAGAAACTAGACCAATAACACTCAGTCAATCAATCAATATGTTGATTAAGACTTTTTTTTAAACCTGCTCAGCCAGTGCTGTGAAGAAGTTATTCATGTTATTCAGATAAAAATACATTTTGATGTCAGTCACATATGTGCTCTTTTATCTTATTTTCATGCCTGTTCTTATTTTAAAGCATTTTCTAGTGTTTGACATGTGAAAGGTGCTGTTTGAATAAAGATTACTTGCTTCCAAAGATAACTGGAGCAAAAATGATGAAACATGGCTTCGTTTTTTTGGAGGAAAAAAGCTTTTCAAATGAACCTTTTCTTATGTGCAAATACATCTCCTCCCTATCTTAAATAACTATATCCCTTAAATAGAACAGGCCTGACCAGAAGACGGAAGAGCTCAAACAAACCTACTGATATCTGGAATAGCATTTCTAAGACTTTGTGGCAACAGAAATGGAGAGCCACAAATGGAGAGAACATGAAAGACAAGTGAACTATCCCAACATGCAGACCTAAAGAATGACACCAAGGAAACTTCAGCAAGTCATGCATCTAAAGACCTGCAGGCCTCGCTTCCCTCAGCTAAGGTCAGTGTTTATCGATTAGAAAGAAACAGAGCAAAAATGAAAACTGAGGAGTTCCAAACTATTGCTGATCGAAATGAACAAAAGCTTGTTTTCTAAATAAAACACCTCATGGATCAACATTCTTCAGCTGGCAAGAAATAAAGAGCAACTTTGGGAAGGTGACCTGCTGAATCTGGAAGAAAAATGATACTAGATCAAAATAATTAATAATCATCCATGGTGGAAGAAAAGTTATGATTTAAAGCTTGTTTTCTACTTTATTTACTCCCTAAAGTATCCAAATCAATCAAATTAAATGAACAAAATAATCTTTGGAATGGCCTAATTAAAGTCCTGACTTAAATCAAATAAAGATGCAAGAGGATAGTGCCCCAAAAAAGACGTTCATGCTGGAAAATCCTCCATCATGGCTAAAATAAAAGCAATCTTGCAAAGAGAAGAGGGCCAACAGAGATAGAAAAGGATTACAGACAGTTCACCCATATAGAAAACACCCACTGTCTTAATTCCTGTGCCTGTACTGGCCCAATATTACACTTTGAACCAAGATTATGAAGTAGAAGAGTTAAGGAGGATCACAAAACAAGTTTAGAAAATCTTTAAAACTCACGGTTAGAGTGTTTAACCTAAGTGTCTCCATATTAAACAGTAAATGTTAACATATCTAGGAAAAGTGTTGGGAAACTGTGTCCTACAGTAAAAGTTAATATGCAGATGAACTTAACTCCTTTGATTAGACCAAAGTAAGCTTATTGAGAAAAATCTTTCCCGGTGTTAACTGGGGTCAAGACTCAGTGATGCTGTGGACCAGTTCAAAAAATACCCCATGAGGCCTGATCCAAATGAGGACTGCTAAATTGTATGGGTGAAAAGAAGAATGCTCTTGCCATAAATGGGTGTGTTGAATATGATCTACCAATAGTAGACGTGCAAACAGGTCTTTTTTGGCCCAATTTGAATAAACAGATTGCCTGTACCTACTGAGTGGCTGTAAAAGAAAGCTGAAGTTCGGATCTGCAGGTGTCAAACTCCAGCTCTAGTCGACCATTGTCTGCACAAAATAAGCCACTTGATTTAGGAACACGTCTAGAAGCTCCAGGACAAATGCCTCCGAGGACTTGAGTTTGACATTCTATTTTTATTTCCGAGAATCCAAATATGTTTACCTGTGCATATAAACTCTGTCACCTTAATGCCTCTTTTGTGGCCACAATGCTTGCATATGTTTCTTTTTGCAGCTGACTTTGCCAATGTGCTAAAAATAGTGGGAAAAAATGCACCCTCAATAACTTAAATCTGTAAATTTGCCTGGTTTGGTCAATAGAATATGATCTATTTATTTTTAAAAGGCACACATTCAAAAATACATTTGTAGTCTTTGTTCTACATTCTATGGTAAGCAGATAAAGTGTGCAAGGCAGAACACTCAATAGTTTCTTGCTCTTTATTCTCCAACTTTGTTGCTTATTATAGAAGGAGACCTGGTGTCATCTTATGGGCAAGAGGGACTTGTAATATAATTTTACTGCATAGAAAAAAAAGCACCAATTCAAAAAGAATTCAGGGTTAGATTATGTTAAATGTAAAGATTTATGCAAGCTAGCAACAACTGTAAAGAGAGTTGTGCATTTAGGAAACGCATAAGGATATTTTTAAAACCTCAAAAATGAAACCATCACAATACAGATTTACATGAATACAATTATTATAGCATGAATGGGGAAAAATGTTTTTTTGTTATTAAAGTAAAAGGTGTTTGTTCTCCTGGCAGTGCAGAGACTTTAAAATGGTTAAGTGAAGACGGAAGAATGTTACAGAAGGGCAACCTTTAATGCAGCACTTTATATTAGAGTTCAAACAGAAACCAGAAATTATAGAAAAGATAAAAATGAAAGAAAATCATTGAGAAACTGGTCATCCTCTGAGATCAAAGTATTCAAAGAATCTCTTTCTTCAAGCAATCCGATATTTGTGCCCTTTTAATTAACTTCTCTTAAATTCAAGCTAATGGTTGTTGTGTTACTATATAAAACTTTACTTGTGTCTCTTTCCAGTTCATCCTTTAACTGTAAAGTTGTATTAAATCAAACAGTACTTTTTTATAAATAAATGCTGCTTTTAATCGGTTCTTTCATGCCACACGTATCTCATTTGCAGTGACCCCAGCAGGAACTGTTCTTTTGTACCACGTACAGCTATTCAAACAAATCGCATTTCAGAGACAGAGCTATGATTAACAAGCTGCACTGAGTGGCAGAGAGAATAAAAAAAGCTCTCTGCGATCAGAAGCTTTTATATTACCAGTATGTCTAGCATGGCTACGTAAAATGGGTTAGGGTTATATCTTCCTTTTATTTAAAAACTAAAAGTAAAACAGGCAGAAAAGCAGCATGAAAAAACCTCCAACTGTACCATGTTTAGCCCTTGGTTCCTAAACAATGTTAGCTTCTCTTCCTAAAACATTTTGTTTAAAAAGTAAAGAAGCGTCATTCTTGTTACTATATTGATTCAGTGAAATGAGCTCTAGATTACAATGCATATCCAATGTTACTACTGCATTAAAACGGGTTAATTACCATTAAATGAGAGGAATGTGAGTAAACAGACTAATAAAAAAAAAAGCTATCTGAGCCACAAACACAGCTAAATTACATTTCTTGAAGAGCGTGGAAGTGAAGGCAGTCGGAGAAAAGAGGCGAATGCGAGGCTGAGGAGGTCAGTCATCCACCCACTCGTGCTCATTTCTTACCTCCATCTGCTTCGAAGTCCTTTTCCTCAAAGCTTTGACCTGCCTAATGTTAAAACAACAAACAGCTCGCCGCCCACCAGGCCTCCCGTCAGCCATCACTGTCTCCAGCTGTCAGTCCCTGTTCACCCTTCATGTCCGTATAGTACATAAAAAAAAAAAATCATGCAGCACTCAGATTGCTTTCATTTAGGTGAATTTTCTATTTTTTCTTTACTGAAACACCACTCTGCATCTTTTAAATATCTAACATTTGCACCAGTAACCTTTTCCAGTGAGCCTCAGGCAGGTCATACGGTCTCTGTTTACTCTTTCTATGATTTTATCATTTTTCCGATACGAAAAGGTTCAAGTTGCTTGTGAAATCAACAAGAGACATTTTCAGTAAATTGCCCCCCCCCAAAAAAAATCGGTTTGAATTTCTCTTTCAGAAAGATTATCCTTTTTCTAAAACAAAAATATCTAAAGTTAGGATACATTTTAGAGCAGTAAACCCAGAAAGTTGTTAAGCATTATAACCGCCCTTTAAAAGGCTATTTTTCGGATGCAGAAAAGTACTTTTAAAGCATCTTTTTTATAGCATTTCAGAGGTCTGTATCTTCAAAACAGGACGATAGTGCTATACAAGGATGATGACATAGTCTTAACGACGGTGACATTTTACAGGAGAAAATATCAAACTGTTGAACAGCCACTCTTTCTTTTTAATTGCCTGATCTTTCTTAACCAAAGAACTTCCCACTTTGTACCTTATGTAGTTAAGCCCACAAGTAAAATTGTTGCCGCTTTGTTTTACAAAATATAAAAAATATTCTGGTGACAAAGATAAAGAGAAAATTATGAGCCTCAATATTTATCAGAGAAAACAACATCCATCTGAATGCTGGTAGAGTTTTGTTTCCTTCTACTGCAGTTTTTGTCCAGTGTGGAAAATTACAGGTAGGCTGACACCTATAAAGCTATTGGCAGAGGGCCACCCTGTTGCTTCTGTTGGACAAGATTTCTCAGCCTCCTCTCCTCTACTTCTATGAATAAAAATCAATATAAATAATCAATGTATGAATTCAGATTTGAGCTGCTACTGTGTTAAACTTAATGCCAGAGTTCAGTGTCCTTTATGGATTATTATAATGTGCAACTGCACCAAGTTAACAAATATTAGAATTATTTTGTTCAGTTTGGATCAATAAGACAGTTTCAGTTTCATGTTTTTTTTATATTTCTGTCTTCTTGCTCTTCTCAACTGTTAAAACAATCTTTAAAACGAAAAGCTCAAAATGGTGTCCATGATCAATAAGATTAATTGAGAAAGGAGAACTTAACATTAAAATGGCCCAAAATGTATCTGAGCAATCCTGCTACAATTATAGATGCACTAATGTCAATAGCTTCGGCCACTAAATGTTAAAGGACAATAAATAAGGACAATGAAATAATTTAAAGAGAAAACCATGATAAAAGCAGGTAGTATCTAAGTTTTCTGGGGAAAAACTGCTCTTGTTCTTTAATTGTTTGCAGAAAAGACTAATCTTTCCTTAGAATCAGTGGGAATTTCCTCCACATTTCTAACGCTGAAGCTCTTATTCCTTCCTCATTTTTAGGTGCTTTTTGGGATTCACGTCTAGGGAAGAAAATTCTAAAAATGTAATTTCACCTGTGTGAAATATTCTTTCAGCGTCTGTCATCTGTTCTTTGGATCATTATCCTGCTGAAAGATCCACTTCTTCACATCTTTCACCCCGAGTGCTGTGTGACCACACCTGCATCCTAATGTCCTCCTCATGCGGTCGAGTCAACGGATCCGTCAAAAGGAAAATCCAAAATTTAAGGTAAAAAATAAAAAATTAAGGTACAGCTAATATACATACAGTATATATACACGTTTCTGTAAAACGACTGCTTCATCTCTGAGGATTTTTTAGGTTTTCTTTTAGCGTGACGTCCCTTTGAAATCTGAACAGCTGATTATGGTTTACCATGCTCTCCGACAAGTTAATGATGCTGCAGCTATAAAAAGCCACGGCTGTTCACATAATGACTGCAGCTCCAGGCTGGTTGGATCATTTTGACTAATACAACTAAACTACATAACTGCTTTATAAATAACTGTGTCCATGTGCACCCAGTTCAACGATTATTGAGATTCATACAAGCTGATGAACACAGGTACAGTTCTCCGAGTTAAAGGCCATTATTCAATAAGCATCTGATCTTCACAAACATCAATCATTATACAACAATTGCCTTTTGCCCCTAATTTTTTACATTGCACACAAACATCCTTCTTCAATACTCTTGTGATAGTGGTTTATCTTCACATAAGGACAACAAGGAAGCAATGTAGGTTGGGAGAGGTCACGCTGATCGGATCTACAAATATAATTTTCAATTAGTGCTCATCCTTTCCGAGCCCAGAGGCTGCTTCATTAAGAAAATGCAATGATACCACTCGTTAGCTATGTAGTGATTTTCCGACCTTTGTAGCCAGATTCCACCCACTCGTTTTGATTTTGAACCTTGGTAAAAGCCGCATCCATATGCATCAAAATATCCTTTGATGCCCAGCTAATAAAGAGTGAGCTGGTGGGTAGTTTAAATACTGATGTTAGCCAGTACTTCCTAATCAGTGCATCGATTAAAAAAAAAAAAAAAAAAAAAGTGTTTAGTTTCAATATCGTTTCAGTTTTTTTCCTCACATGAAGAAGCAGAACATTTCCAGACATAGACTGTTTCAATTTAAAAAATCATTTAATGTAAAAGTTGAATGAGGAGTTGAAAGCTCTGAGGCAGTTCTTTCCTGTCCAGATACTAATTATTAAAACACACAAACATGTTGCTACATCCTTTTCATTGATGCAAGAAGATATTTCTCTAATTTCATTTGCAGTTCTTTAATGCATTACCTAAAACCGTCTCATTATGCCAACACATTTCTAAAGATTACATGGCTTTTTGTATACCTTCAGTTTAATCTTCTATTTTATGTATTTCAATATTTTTCTTCATGTCTCTCTTCATTCATGCTTCTCTCTATTTTTTAATTATTCATCTGGATTTTGTGCAGCACTAATTTAATCCTACTAAAGACTTTTTCATGCTTTTCTTGATCTTTTATATTTTTGTCCAGCTTTTTTTAAATTTTGACCTTTAAACACGGGTGGACTGAGGTTGTAAAATTCAGTCAGGAAATTTGCTTGGGGAAGGCCTTGGCATATCACACAGTGGAAATAAGTTGAACCAGAGTTTTAAAACAACTACTTAATACATTTGCAGCAAATATATATATATATTTTTTTGTTTTGTTTTTTTTTAAGTCAAAATTATGATTGTATTAATTGATAGAAATAAATCCTGTTGATACAAGTTTAGTAAAGAAGCAGCTTATAGTAAAATCTAAAATACCAGGGAACAAAAATCAAAGCTATCTCTGAAATTAAACATTTTCCCGCCTGTTTTAAGATGTAAAAAACCAAAGTTTGAACTAAAATCCTTATATCTATAGTAACTGATATAATTATATATAAAGACGCATTACCGACCCAATCCTGCACACTGGACCTCTACACTACACTTGTTTGATTGCTCCTGCTCCATTTTCCTGCTTTTCCTCCTAGTTTCCCAGTTACTTTCTCCTTGCTCCTCCTCCCGTGCCTCTTCTTCCTCCTTCCTGTGAATTTCATTATCCTGTCCCTCTGCATCTTCTCCAAGACCACAACTGGCCTCCTAATTTAGAAATAAAACTAACAACAACAATTGCATACTTTATAGATGATATAACTCAGTGTAAAAAAAAAACAAAAGGGAAGAATTACACACACAGTTTCTGTATTTTTCTTGACCTGGTAAGAGTAGCCATAAATTAATGTATAAACAGAACATCAAAAACATGCCTTGGATCAACATTCATTTTAATTAGTAAAGCATACGAATGATTTATGCGCATATAGTTTACAGTAATATTCCCGACAGGCTGCTTTTAATATCTTCCGTGGCCAAACGTTCAAAAAGCAAGCATAAGAAAAGTTTAAAATGTGATTGTACTGTAGCGTCCTTAGCTGACCAAAAACGTTCATTTTTCATACTGGCTGCATCTTGTTCAAACTTTTTATGCTCCACTCCTTTCTTTCGTTCTTTCTTCTTTAGTGCATCTTTGCTAATTATACCCTTTTCTTTTTGTCTTGTTTTTTCCCTCTCTTCTTAAAATTAGCAGAGGTCGTTTGTATTTCTCCATAATATGCAAAAGAACTTATCAAAAGATTTGTCCAAGCTCATAAAAAAAAAAACAAAAAAAACAAATCTGTTCAAGTGTAGCTCACTCTGGAGCTGATTCCATACATATGGGGCAAAGTACTTTAATACTCTAATGCTGCCATGGATGAACAAACTTTTACCACTACAAAATAGCGATATCTGGACACCCAGTGTAGTATGCTAGTTGTGCTGCATCACCAGCCTTCACTCAGGTAGACTCGGTGTCATGCAGACCCACAAAAAAAAAAAAAAACAGACAACTGAAGCCCTAAAAAAAATCTGCTGTCGGTACACACGCATGCATTTTCACAAAGACCATTACCTCCTGGTCCAATAAATGGACAGCTGCACTAGTTTGGCTGAGCCTGGTTCTGTTGGAGGTTTCTTCCTGTTGAAAGGGAGTTTTTCCTCTCTACTGTCACCACATGCATGTTCAGAGGGAGGGATAATGTGGAGCCCGTGCAACTTGCTGGTTTTCCTTGGATAGAAAACGTTGAACCAATCTGACTGTACGAGCTGATGGAATTGTCTCTGTAAAGAGCCTTGAGATTACATGTGTTGTGAATTGGTGCTATATAAATAAACTGAACTGAATTGAAGGAGTGACAGTATGTAAAAAAGCAAAAAAATAATCAGGAAGAAATGCATTATGGTAAGAGAATGCCTCAAGTTTTGTTTCCTGCCACCTTCATGAAGAGTGATTTGACAGCAGTCATAACAGTGCAGGTCATAAAGCATGTAATTTGTTTTAAAATGGCACCAAACATCTCCATGCATCCTGTGACATCCTTTAAAACACCCCCGTCATGCTGAGAAGTGAGATAAATATCCCTGTTCTAATAGAATCTATGCTAAACAGAATCACTCCTCTGACCGCTCTTAGATTCTGATTAGAACAAGACAGACTTTTGGGGTTTTTAAACACACTGTCTTATTGATCCGAGCTGCTTAAACCAACTCTAAATAACTTTTCAACCTTCATAAAATATTTTGATAACTTATTTAATTGTGTGTCGACTTACAACAAGTTGAATGACCCTGTTGTGGCCCGAGGAGGTCTGAATCAAATTCACTGGCACTTAGCAACTTTGAGGAGTGTGGCAGTAACTCTGCCACACAAAACAACTAAAAATGTGAAGGCTGCTTTATGGTATACGTCACCTCCCCCTTTCCCCATCTGTTATAAAGGAGAAAATCGATGCAACTGAATTTCCCTGAAAGGCTGTATAGTCGTGCAAATTGTGCAGGTTTGACAATGCAGTATCTTCCTGCTGGGATTTATAAGTGTGTTTAATGTGAAATGATGAAACATAATATATTTATCCGTTTGTAGGCTCCAAACTTGTCAGCATATCAATTCACTGACGAGTCGGGTAAGGTGGAGGGGTGGTGGTGCACAGAACAAAACCAAAGTTAAATGTTTCTCATTTTCAGCATTGTTATATGACATTGATTTACATTTACCCAAATTAGATTCATTACCTCATTGCTATTCATCTTTCACACAGCCACTGGAAACAGAAATATAGTTCAATCCAACTGCAAGAGACCAGGATATCAGGATTTTAACACGCTAAGCGCTGGTCCTAAGGGGAAATGCTGTCTTCCTTCAGGCAAAACAACACTGCTTTTGTCCACTGGGTGGAGCCAAAATCGCACAAAACTGAAAGTTCTCTAAAACTGCTTTAAGCTAAAATATGGTCAGTTTCAGGTCATAAGCTTATTTCCTAATAAATCACTACATTTTAAACCTGAAGAAGAATAACTAGTAACCGACAAAACATTTAAACTTTGCATGCAAAAAATAATGCATTATAATCTCTTTCTAGATGTACTTAGAAGTTTCAAATCAAAGACTTGCAATAATTAGTGCAAGTGTATATCTGACTGCAGCTGTAAGCCCTGAAAAAGGAAAATACTAACATAGCATTTTTACTTTAGTGTTTTACTAACCATGTGTCTTTGGTCATTCTGCTGAGCAACACCTACTTGAATCGACACACGGTGAAATCAATTTTCCTAAACAGCGCAATTCCTGAACTTGAGCTATTGAGAGAGACTCTATACAACACATAGATCCCCATAATAAATGAAGCATGAGACTGACAGCTCTGAGCTCATGCAACGCTCTATTTAAGTGGTTGCCATGCCAGCTCCACAGCAGTCAGTGACACCATGTTAAAACACAAGCTCTTAAAGCCATGCTATGAATAATTCACTGCTGTTAACAGCAGAGGAGGGTCCTCATCGCCAACAGTATTTCAGGAAATCTGATGTTCCAACAGCGAACCCGTCTATAAGAACTTGAGATAAAACCTGTTCTCTCAGATAAGCAAAGACAACAATCCTCCTCAGTGAAATGGTTCTAATTAGCAGGAGGCAGGAGACGGGTCTAACCTCCTAAATCCATACCCTGCTTGCATTTCGCCCTCATTTGTGATTCCATTTGAGTGCTTTTGAAGATGATACAACTAATCACCTTCGATAAAAAAAACCCAGCAGAGATTCAAGATGCTGTAACTCTGGAAGCTAAAAGCTGAAACCTGAAGTAATTAAAGCACCAAATGTTTAAATTTAGCGCTTAAATTCAACTGAGCTTTTAGTCCTTAATTCATTGCAGGGACTCTGTTGAATGAATCGGGTTTATAACATGCTGGATCAGTGAAACACACCTGTTACTCAGATTCATTTTACATTTAAAGGAAAAAAATCTGTAAATGTTTATTGGGCATGGTTCTCCTGTGATTTTATATTCGATTTTAATGATTTTTTGCTTTGATACAAACATCCGTTTCATGATCCTTGCCTCAAGTTATTGTAAAATGACATTTTTTTCCTTCTTCTTGTTTCTTTCTAGGAAAAAGAAAACTTTTTTTGCCGCCTTGTTAAAAGCTTGCAACACCGACATCCCAGCAAACACAACCCAACATTCAAAAGCCCAAACAAGCTTTTTACATCATTTAGAAGCCATGAATATTACATATATATTCATGCTAGTGTTTGCAATACAGTAAGAATAAAGGATGGATTGGATTCAATACAATTTAATTTCCTTATATATTAAATATTTGACTGATGGCACAGATGCTCACTGCCCAGGGCAGCATGATATGGGGGCGGCATAAGCTCCATTTAAAAACATACATACCTGATAACCTAGTGGATGTAAACTGTCCTAAGGTTTGAGTAAGTATCTGTGGTTATGGATCGATTAGATCCTCCCAAAAGCTAAGAAATAAATTCAGCATTAAATATTACCTCCTATAGGAAAAGCGGAATCATAAATCATTACCCAGATCTCAGTAACATTACCTATACTAACTATATCATTCCAGACTGTATGAATGTCCGACTGAAAAGGGGAAGGTCGCGGCCCTTTCTAATGCCATACATCAGTGGTACATAACACAAGTGTTGAAAAGTGTGTGTGCGAACACTACCCATGTATGGAGACCTTAGTCCTCAACTTGGGCGACCCAGGTTCGAATCCAGCTTGTGGTCCTTTCCCGCATGTCTCCCCCCCTCTCTAATACCCCCTATCCCGTCAGCCTACTGTCTGAAAAACGAGCCACTAGTGCCGTGAAAACTCCAAAAAAAACCCCCCAGAAAATATGAAATTTTCCATAAAATACCCATCTTAGCATAATATCTTAGAACCTCGCATCACATTTGTAGACTCATCACCATACAGTCCATACAAACCTGTTGGGCTTATTTATATCAATAGAGCTTCTGATGAAAAGTTGTTTTTTGAAGTTTTAATTAGAAATCAAATCAAATCAAATTTTATTTATATAGCACATTTCAGCATCAAGGCATTTCAAAGTGCTTTACATAATTAAA
>JAUZNJ010015696.1:0-43306 GCA_034780135.1 Jordanella pulchra
AATAATCAGTGTTTCCATCCATCTCCATTATAGAATGCTAAGCTAGCTCCTAAAGCGTTCTACCTCTGACCTCAGCAACGTTTTGCTTTTAAGGCCGATGCTAATTACTGATCCGTCTAACTGCGACTAGGTTTGAAACAAATGTTGATTTTTTTTTTTCTTCTACCCCATTTACATGATAAGAAAAGACATTAGGATTACAAGTGTTACTCAAGTCTTAATTCAAGCAAAAAGAAACCACATATTAACAAATCATACAAAACATTAACAATGGATACCAAATAAAGGGAGCTGCAATGTAAAAGCTGCATGTGATCTCAAGTCATGGCTACTGGATGCCCTAATGAGTCGATGCAGACACAACGGAACAAAAAACACTAATCTGGGCCAAACAGAACAGGTTACTCACCTGATGGAGTCTCCATTTCAGGTTCGATCTTACACACAGGCTTGGTGGAGCTGCGGGCAGCCCTGCCAGCTGGAGACCTGGCATTATTCTGGGCTGGGGGTCGCTTGGGAAGGACGGCTGGAGGGAAAGTCAGAAGCCATGAAATGTTTGTATAAAACTGCAGTATAGACACAAAGACATCTGTTCGGCTGGAAACAAGATATGTGTACAGAGTGACTTTAATTCAACAGATATATATCGCCTTGCAAAAGTGGCTATATTTCTTAAGCATCTTCCCATTTTGTCAAATTAAAAACTAAAAGCTTAATATTCACCAAGATTTCATGTGATAGAGCAACACAAAAGTGGTGTATAACTGTAATGAGGTTTTTTTTTTTAAGATAAGCCTCCACACATCATCATGCTACTGCCACCGTGCATCACAGTTTTGGGAGAATTATATTAAAAGTGGACAGCCAAGCTACTTTTTACATCTTTTTTTGTGACTATTTCTATTTTTTTAAGCTCATTTCTATTCAGCCCCACTTTAAAAAAAAAAAAATCCAGGACAAACAAATGTGTTTAGAAGTCACCTAAACTGAAAACACAGTTGACTTGTACATTAATTAAACTTCTGCAGCTGAAATAAAAATGCTGAGTTTTTTTTTTTGTTTTGTTGTTTAAACAATCAACTGCAGCAGAAAACGTTTGTAAACTTGAAAAACTCACATTAGGAATAATATATATTTAAAATAATCATGCAATCATCATACATATTAAACCAATGTCTACAAAGGACGTGCTGAAGTTTTCTGAGTATCATTAGAGCATTACCCATGTTTACTGGGCTCTGACTAGTTGCAGGAACATATGTAGTGTAATGTTAGACGATGATGGTAAATGTCTAATGTGTGAATTTCTCTGCTGTGAGATCAATAAAACTCATCTAATCTAAAAAAACATTTTTTTATTTTTACTTTTATCATAATCAAAATACATTTTCAAGCTATATTGCAGAGATTAATGGCCTCTAAGTGTGTATTAATGTCAGAGGCAAACCCCCCAAAACTAGCAGCTAAGTTCAGTGAGTTGTAAATTGTATTTTTTATACTAATAAAATAACAGTAATAACAAATGGATTAAAAAAGGATTTTAATGTCAGGAATTTGGAAAAACTGAAGCCATATGAAAACTTTTGCAAGGCACTGGGTGTTGGGAGGGTTTGGTGAAGCATCCCAGTCAATACCTTGAGCATCTGACACAGCTCTCCTTGGGTCTTCAGAACTAAAGAAAGGAAGAGAAACAAAAAAACTCTGATCTTGAATGTTTTTACCTGCAGAGCAACATAAAACCACATATGGCATCAATTTAGCATTTGGGGAACTCATTATAAGGACAGTGTCTTTAAACACAGGTAAGTTTTTACTCCACCCATGTAGGGGACGAGCTATGCTGAAGGCGTGCTTAGAGAAGTACCAGACTCCACTGATGCTTGTTTCCACTTTACACGGGCTCATTATAAACAAATGTTCATCCTTCGTTGACTGCATCTATATGTAAAGGTTGTTATTTGTTAAACTTACTCTGCGCTTTGAAGGCTGTCTCCTGTCAGCCCATCTCCTGCTTCCACCTGACCCGTAGCATCTGGTCCTTTCCTTCGCCTGGAGCTGGAAACTTTCCTCCGCTTGGCTGCACTGCTATCCGGGCTCGGTTCGTCTTCTTCCTCGTCACTTTTCGAGTCCTTTAACCAGGCCGGTACTGCTCTGGTTGACCTGTCCCTTAGAACCCGTCCGGAGGTCTGCGTGCTCGAAGCAGCTCCGTTAACCTCCGCGGCAGAAGAAGAGACACCGGACCTAGGTCGACCTGCTCCCCGCTCTCTGAGCGCCCTTCGCTGCGTACCGATCGTACTGGTGGCCGGGGTCTCTTCCGCGGCCTTGTCCTCCTTCGGCTCTTCGTCTTTATTTACATCCCCGGTTCTGTTGCCAGCTGATTCCATCACCGTAACGGGTATATCGCCTACCTTCAATTCCCCTTCAAGTCAAGCAGGTTTACACGCAAAGTGAGAAATAACTAAGCACGTCTGCTATAAAGACGTTTTGACTGCAAGCGGCCCGTATCCAATACTGATGCATTTTCAATTGGATTCCCCGCAAATTAAATACATACATTTATTAATTAGAAACTAAAACTTTTGTTAATTATCTATTCAGCTATAAACCTATATAGTTTTAAAGAAGCAGACACTATTTTCTTGTTCTTAAAGCTATAGTAAACCTACTTATTCGCACAGGCCCAGAGCACAGCCATTTTGTGCGCTTTGATGCGTCTCCTTTAAGCCAAATATAAACTGAAGCTGTGTTCAAGAACGACAGCGCGTTTTAGCGGCTCTCACACTCATGGGGATTTGCTCGTGGGCCTTATCACACGGCAGCGGAGTTTAGCTGGTTTGTTTATAAATCTACTGTAAGCGAAGGAAAAACTGCGCGCGCGCATCAATAGCTGATGCTAGGGTATCCTGGGAAATGTAGTTAAAAATAAAATCAATCGACATAGACGTTTAATTTTGAGGTATTGATTCTTGTGTTTTGTGTTCTGAGAAAGTTCATATTTACAATATGTATTTTTTTCCCAAACAGCTGTAGATCATAATCTCATAGAATTACAAAATGTACCATGGATGTTAATGATTCTTTTTTTTCTATTTTGCCAAAGGTTATTATTATTATAGCATATATATATACACAATTTTCCGACCTAACAATTGTTTTTAAAACATAACTGACTAATAGTATGTGACATGTATTTTACTGGTGGGTTGCATGTTGAATGTATGGATACATAAAAGTAAGATATATTTAATGTGTTTTGTTTTTGTTACAGCTGAAATCTGTAGTGAATAGACATTTAAGGCACTAATATGGCTGCCATTGAAAACTTGCACTGACTAGTCTGAGTAGAAGCCATGCTGTAGGCTTCTAAGATGAAGAGTATTTACCACCAGATGGCAGCATTATAAAACATCCATGTCCTGTCTAATAACTTTTTTACAATGTCTACTTTCCTGGTTTAAGTTCCCCTTAGATTTCTCGTGTAAAGCTTTTTATAATGACTTTGCTTTAGAGAAAAATAGGATGAAGATAAAAGCCTGAACCTTCAAAATAAGACATTCTTGTATTTCACACGAAAACATGCGATTTTTGAAAGAAAACATTCTTACTTCTCCCGGTAGAAATAAGGATGTTTTGTAATTACATATACTGTAAAATAAATTAATATACTATAGGTGTAACAACAGAATAGGGTCATCCCCTCCCCCAATTCTTTTGTTACACCTACAGTATATTAATCTTAGTGTTTCACGCCACCTCTTATAACTGAAGAAGCCTCTAGGATGAGACGTCTTCTAGAAAACGTCATATCCAGTTGCCTGAACTGAAATTTCCAAGCTTGATCATTACGTGGATAACTGAGAACCTTATATATCTATATACCTCCTGTTTGCGTTAAGAAGGTTGTTCGATTTTTTTTTTTTTGGCAACTTTTAGTAATTTAGTAGGAATTAATTTAACCATCCCACAGCTGGTATCATTGGACTAAACCAAACAAGTAATTAAACAAAAAACATGATTACTTAGATGATGTTACAGCTCCTGCTCCCATGGCAAGATTATTTTAAGGAAACGAGAGGATCCTACTTTTTTTACATGGTCTTAATGTTCTGAACTACCCAGCTGTTCTTTTTTGTGTAAGGTAGCATCTGAAACAATTACCTAGTTTTCTTTTTGTGATACTTCAGCTCAGCTGCCGTAGTGGTCAGTCATACTTGGTTTAAAAACTGAACAAATAAGAATTATGAAAACAAGCCATGTTTTAAGTAACACGCTTCAAAAGTTTGGCAATTTCAAGACTGCTGCATCCCTCTGCAAGATATCTCACCATTTTTGACTTTTCAGAGTCCATTAAATATGTCTTCTGGCCCATTGTGCCAAAGAAAAGGATGCCTAATAATTAAGCCCATCTTATGTAGGGTGTTGATTTCATTAGACCACACTCCTCATTACAGAGATGGATATAACCTGATTTACTTAATTGGTGATTGGCTTTCAAGCCTGTACAGCTTAGGGTAGGACATGTATGAAAAGGATGATATGACCAAAATACTTATTTGTCTAGTAATTCTGCACACACTGTAGATTACTATGCAAACCGCGCGGGAAGAGCAGTGAACCAGCCAGTGATGAATTCCACATGGTGAGAGTCATTGCTTTCCTCTCACTGAATGTTAATTGACAGAACTGAGGTGTTGTTAAACAGCAGCCCCGCATGGTCAATGCAGAGCAGTGATCACTGAAGTTAAAATGTTTGAACTTTCATGTGTCGTGGCAACCAATGAGGGACTGGTTGTGATTGTGACGTTAGTTGAAATGCAGCCAAGACAAAGCATTTTACAGTCAGAATGAAATATAGAAAAACAATTATGTTGACAAAGAATGAAATAAGGAATGCTCTTAGGATGGTTTTGGACGGCTTTATAAAAGCTGTTATAAATTAGCCTTAGAAGGACTCTTCATCTTCCTCCCTTACCTCCAGCACAGACCCAGCAAGCTGCCGTCTCTCCCCAGCACAGGGCCTGTTTACCAGGCTAGATACAATGATGTACCACTGAATCCGACCGTCGTCTAGACGAAGTTCTGGATGAACCAAAGTGGTCTAGTTTTTAAGTGGTTTTGGGCCTTTTTCAAAAATTGATAGTCTTCCCAAGACGATCAAGGTGATGCCTTGATTCCTTGGTTGTATCTTGATTTTATTAAAGTGTAAATGAATGCATCAGAAGCTCACAGAGTCAAATCATTATCTGGGCTTCCCCAGCTAGTTTGATGTCTGTGGAAAACATCAGTTCTCAAGTGCCAGGGTGTGTCTGATTTCAGCGGCTGCGTCTTCCATGGACCCGCTCTACCTGGACTGAGTCCTTCGAAGACTGTGAAAATAAGGAGGCCGGAAGAATTTGGCTATGGATCCAAACAGTTCCAACTTTTTTTTGCTCTCACCGCGCCTCACTCAGCGTATGAAACTTTAAGCAACCGCGACAGTTGACACACAAAGCAGGCAAAGAATGGATGCTGAACTACTTACTACTGTTCTGTTGCTAATTTCATTGTTGAGAAGCTTCAGCAGCAGGAACGTTGTCACAGACATCAGATCTGTAGTTCACACACTGTACAGATATTGAAATCTAAGCTTAAATTTCAACCCTTTGCACAGTCACAGTTAAAAACTTTCCATAAAACAAACCTTACCTGCTACATATCTGACTCTGTAAGCATTAAAAAAAACAATTTCCATTAATTTCAGAGGGAACTATTCATATACTTTTATTATATTAAACTGCACTTATAATATTCACCACTGTTTGTCCGCATTTCCCTTTCCCTCTGAGCATGAAGCTGCCAGTTGACTTGCAATCGCAATGAATCACAGGATACCCAAGGCGACGAGGGATACACCGGACCCGTCCTTCAAAATGACCAAAAAGAAGGCTGCATTTGTTGGCCGCATTACAAGGAGTCTTCCAATCTGAACAGGTCACGGCGCCGTGCTATGATGTAATCAGCCAAAGAATCTGGCCTTCAGAGGACACAGCGGCCGGATCCAAAAACACTGCCAGTGGCCCAAATGTTTTGCTTTTTCAACACACCTGAACCCAATACATGGGTCATTAGCAGGCTTCTGCAGAACCGGACATACTTAGAAACTAAACTGTTCATTTGAATCAGTCGAGTTGGAGCAGGAGCACTTTCTAATCATGCATTATACAAGCCCTTGGGGAATGGAGTTGCTTTAAAGGGTGACTGCTTTAAGTCTAAATTTCTCTTTATATATAAAGGAATAAACAACTTTCTTCATCTTTACTGTAATGGTACATTCAAATACAGTTTTTTTGGTTTGTGCTGTATTTACTTTAAAAATGAGATAGCTTGGAACCCAAACAAAATGAGCTGGAAACTGTTTCTAGGCTGAGTGAGTGAGCGCGCGCAATGGACAAAGGGGAGGATGCATAGATGGATCATGTACAAAAAAGGTTGGTCAGTTTGAAATGTGACAACAGTGGAGAAATTTGAACTCTCTTCCTATGCCATTGTCCCACATCATTAGACCCAGATCCTCCCACCAACTCTCACTGGTAAAGAACATGTAACTGGAGTAAAGTTAACATGCCGCACTTGAGTTTATGAAACATTATCCAAACCTCGTGTTTTTTTCCCCACTTGGCCATGACATTTCTCAACAATCGCTGACATATCAGGTCAGAGATGGGTTACTAACTCGTAAGCTTTCAGAAGACTTGAACTCTTTGATTGCACCGTCTGCTGTTCTTCTGTCTAATTTAAAACCAAGGCAGCTGGGAGATCTTTTACTTTGTGAGCATAAGGCACAGCGAAGTATGGCACACAATCAAAATAACAGTCAGAGACTGTGTATCCTTTCAAAAGCACTTTATTTTGTTGTGTTTATCTCTATAAATATAACAATGCAGAACAGGGTCTCATTTATTTTTTAATAAACCTCTAGATAGAAAAAAAAAGTCTACAAAGCTTTAGCAAAGACATTTTGGCAATAAGGCACTCTAGAAGGAGTTAAAAGGTTACACCTATGTTAAGGTAGGCTGCACTCCACTGACACTTTATATTTTTTTTGTTTGTTTGGTTGTTTTTTTGCCTTTTTGTTCATTCCAAAGGCAGCTCAATCATTGTTGGACTCTCAGGACAAAGCTCACATGCAGAGTTGCAACATGACCAGTCTCAAAGTGCCAGGGCTGTAACACTTTCACGAGCCAGCTTTTAATCCTTGCTGAAACTGCTAAAATGTAGCTGAACTTCAAGGTTCTTTGTGTTCCCACTCATAACACCAAGTACATTAGGTTACAGATTAAGAAGTTACAATAAATGTTAAAAGCAAAAACTACTACTTAGTTTGGCAAAAAGTAATACAAAGATAAGGAGAAAAAAATATTTCTTATTCTACTTCTGTTACTCTGACTTATCCCTACTCAAGTTGTAAATAAGTAAAGAAATATGTTTTTTGGAATATATTATACCTTTTCTTTTCACTTCATACATAACAAATGTAATGTATATATTAAATATATATCCAGACTTTCTGTCTTCATCATTAAAGCAGTTAACAGCAGTTAGTTTTCTACATAAAGTCCAGTTCACTTGCAGCGAAAAAGGACAACATAAAGTGAGTTTAAAAGCTCATAACAATGTGGGTCGTTTTTTTTTTTTTTTTTTATCATCACTCTTGGAGCAAATAAATGATTTCAAAATACTCCAAAAATCCACATATTCAGTTTTTGGGCCTGGTTATCAAAATGTGACAAATTGTTAAAAAAAAAAAAAAAGAATACTCCAAATGTAAAATTGCAAAAGAAGGATTTGAAACCGGACCAAATATACAAGCCTATAATAAAAGAAATATACAGTTGAGAAAATAAGACCTACACATGTCAAAATAAACTGGCCTATTAAGACAAATTTACAACATTTACCTTAAGCAACCCAAGTTGTGCATAGAAAGACATCAGACTGATTCCAGGGGAATAAATATTGAACATGTTAATCAAATTGAGATAAAGATAAAAAATAATATAGCTGGTCAATAAAACAGTGGTAATCAGTAAGTAATTTTAAAGCAACTTTGCTCTTTATTGGTGAATAAAGTGATGAGTGGTTTAGTCCTGATTGTTGTCCTAAAATGTTTCCAATTGAAAGGGTATGCCAAAAGAAGCATCTCACAATGTGTCAAACATACTGATGGCACTGGTATCACACATGTTGCTAAACCTCTACATGATCCAGAGCACTGCTGGGGCCATAGTCCAGGAGAGGTGATCTACACCTGCTCCTTGCATGATTTTTGACAGAAACAAATAATCAGAAGAAATTCTAAAAAGTCATCAGACAGTTAGCTTCACAAATGGCAGGATTTAGCAAATGCCATAAAATAATAATATAATCTGGTCAACTGAAATAAGCAATGTAGTGGCACACACGGAGGAATGGCAATGCAAACCAACCAACCATTAAAAGAGTGACTGATCTATTAACTGATGAGTAATTTCTACAATGGTTGCACAATATTTATTCCCAGAGGAGTTTCATTGCAGTTTATATACTAATTATTCTTGATGTCTTCTTTATGTGGGTTACTTGGGTTGTACCTGCTGAGAAAATATTAACACATTAAGTACTTATTTTCTCCGCTGTTCATGCGATGTTATGGGAGTGACTTCCTGATTAGCAGTTGCTTAAAGTAGTTTAGAAGTTTCACTTTAAGCGGCACATTGCATGCCTACTTGCATATATATTTAAAAGTGAGGTATTGCTCCAGTTTTGCATGTCTTGCAAACAAACCTTTAAGTTTTACAAGTGCCCAAATACAGATCTCAAAGGCTTCTTTTTTTGTCGGCAAAGTAAAACTCACACATTAATAAAAACACTGGAAAACAAACAACCAAACTAGTCGTTTCCACTCATGACTCGATGCTCTGTATTTAATATCTCTTCATTTCAAGGTGGCTTTACCATGCCAGTTATAAATATGTTTAAGTGCACCTTGGTCAAGCACGGTTTGGAGGAGGGAGAGACAGGAGTGTTACTGCAGAGGGATTCTGACATCTGACTCCAAATATCAAATCCACTCACCTCACTATGATACAGTAATAACAAAAATAGAGTTCACTAGAAATACAAATAGAAAAAGACTCAGGTACCGTGCAAAGATGTGTGTCTGTTCCTTCTGGTGTCAGCTTTACAGCCCTGTTTTGATACTAAAGGCACGTATTGTACGGAGATGTAAGGCACTGTAGTCAAGTGCAAAGAGTCTCTCTGAAGTCATCAGACTGGAGTGTATTAGGATTTAGTTGGCAAAAATGGGAATGGATCAAGCAAGTAAGAAAAAAAAACATTTGTTCACCTTTCAAAACTGAAGCATTTAAAAAAACAACAGTGAAATATACTTAAAGGAAGAAAAACAACATCTATTCAGTCTTAGTCCCCTATTGATACAGTTTGTAGTAATGAGAAACATCTAAAGGTGAGTGCCTTACTCCAGTTTTCTCTTCATTTCCGTGCTTTTCCGGTTCCCATCACTGAAAGCATCACACACAATGAAAAACTGCAGGGTTATTTTATTTACCCCAAACATTGTTGGGGTTTTTTGTTTGGTTGTTTTTTTTTTTTTGCTGTTGGGGCAGTGGTAGTTTCAACCAAACACCTGGTGACAAATGTGACCCAGTTTTTTGAGTTTGGAGAGCACCACTTTCAACTACAAAACAACTAAATCAAACTCTTCCACATGGTCAAACACAAATACAAAGATTGCAAGAATAAAGGAGTATTTTTTCATTGAAGATAAACATTAACTTGCTATGTACGTATGCTAGTCAGTGCAAGCTAGTGCTAACTTTTGACCAAGTAGTTGGTTATAAAGATAATACAGACAGGCTAAAAAAAGCTTTTTTTTTACTTTTGCTGTTATGTTTCTTAATAGCTTTATTGCATATTCAGATTTAATAATAATACACATTTTTTATTTTAATCAAACATGCACTGAAATAATATTTTTAATACATTTTATAGTGTCCAATTCAATGAGTAGAATTTTTTCAAATTAAAACTGATTATTTGTTGCTACAGTTCCAATAAGATATGATAAATCTCTCGTCTTGATTTATTTACTTGCATTTTAATCCATTTTAATATGGAACTAAACTAAAAAGTCCTCAGTTTGGTACAAATATTACAGTTTATGTTTCACCTGGATTGGTTTATGTCAAACTGACCCACTACTTTGTCAGCAATGAACCTCTTAGTTGTTTTTAACCCAGCAGTTTTTATAGTGTATTAGCATTAAGACACATGCTTCAGAATAGCATAACAGGGGACAAAAGAATCAATGAATTAAAAAAAAAAAACAACAAATATCTTCACTTAAAACAACTAAAACACACAAAAAAACTACACCAAAAAGTACCAAGTGGGCACATCCAAAGCAATGTACATTCAACCAACATGGACGGACAGCATCACCTACAGCATGTAAAACTGACTAGAATACTATAATATTAATGAAAAAAAAAACTACAAAAAGAACTCTACCCAAAGAGTAGGTCTTCTCTTATCAGTAGCTCCCGGTTACATTTTCCTTCTTTCCATATCCTTCTTTTTCTATGTTTTCACGCAATATACAGTGTGAAAATCCTTTCCAAAGAAAAAAAATACCAAGATAAAATAAAAAGAGAGATAAGGAACAAAGCATAAGGTGTATTTTCTTCATAAATACTTTAAAAGTACCAAAGATGTTCCTGCTGCAACATCTACAAAGTGGTGAGATGAAACAGAGAACAACTGAACATTACTGGAGTTGTGGTTACTGTTGCAGAGGAAGCTTGGTTTGTTAAGAAAATCTGGGGAAAAAAATTGTAATGCTGTCTCACGAAGCAGGCCCCCTTTCTAGCTCAAAATATACAGAGGATGGGAGGGACTAATAGAAGATACCAGGCCATCATTTTGTCCCTATCTGCAGTCATCATATTTGCTACGAATTCCATTAGAGCTCAAGTTCAAGAGATGTTTTTGTATCATAGGCAAATGCTGTTGAGATTCAGTCACCAGATGACTCGATCTGAGCCTAAACATCAGTACGAGTGGTAGATGTCATGGATGGGCAGTGGAAAGGCAGCGGCGGGAAAGGCTTGGGGTACAGCGTAGCTGGTGTAACCTCCATACGCCGTGGCTGCCATGGCGGCGTTTTTCTGCAGGGCGGCCAGAGCGGCTGTATTGGCAGCATAGTTGGCAATGGGAACATACCCTCCATATAAGCTGGTGGCCGCTGGGATGCGCTGGACGTTGTGGGGCATTGCATAGACAGGAGTGATTGGACGACCCTGAAAAGGTCAACTTGATTTAAATGCATGAAGAAATAAAATACATCTCAAAAATCGCTGTTTTGACTCTGATTTTGTAACCTTTATTGAGACAGAACATTGTGAGGAGGATTGAAAGTTGGGGGAATTATAGATAGTTTTCAATATTGTTTACCAGTAACACTAAGCAATATGGATGCTTTCAAATAAGAAATAATAAGACACACCTGGAAGGGTGGAGGAGTGGACACAGCAGGCAGGACAGTGGCAGCAGCGGCAGCAGCAGTGGGAGCGCTGTGTTCAGGGTGCTGCATGGTCAGAGGGTTCATAAGATGTTCCACTGAGTGCACTTTTCCCTCCTCTATTACTTTGGCTGAAGGCGCAGCGCTGAACACTTGGTACTGAGCACCCAGACCCGGCAATGCCACTGTGCACAAAGAAATGCAAAAATAAAAGCCTGGATAACAAACCTAGCCACAAACATTGACCAATACTCAGCCATGCATGCAATCATGCTTAAAATGGCAGGTGATATAAAGAACATGAAAAAATGGGAAAAAGGAGGGGGAGAAGGATAAGAGTGAAGCAAGAGTGAAAATTAAGTTACACAAACTGCCGTCGGGGTGTGATTTGGATTATGACGCTGTTCAGCTGTGTATTAAGCCCCTTACTCTCACACACATAACTTGCACACCTCTTTGAAAACACAACATCAGTCATTGTTTTAAAACACAAAAAAATACTTAATCTGATGCTGACCCTATAAGTCGGCATTCAAAGAGGCTAAAGAGCTGACCTCTACATCTCAGTCATTTCTGTCTACTTTAGAGACCTGACATGCATTGGCCTAATACATGACATTAGAAGCAATAAAGGGTCAAATAAATTCTGATGACAAAACAGCTTAGTTTTGGAGAAGATAAAAATAGTACCAGTGTTTGTTGATGCTGATCATTGTTCAAAATTCTTCTTTGTTCCATTTTTAAAAAAAAGCAACAATTTACCAAGAACAGCAGAAAAATCTTTTCAATTGTTTGAATTTTTGATCAAACAACTCTCAGATATAAAAAAAAATATTAATACATTTTATTCACATCTTTAAAATGTATTTTTGCCAAAATCCACCTCTAAAAAACAAGGCAAAGCATGATGATGGGGAGTAGTAATATTGCTTTGTAGTTAGTATTTAATAGTTTGACTAAAATATTGTTGTTTAAGGTCATTTACTAAGATGACCACAATTAACTTCTGTAATGTTTATAATGTTTTTCTGTACTTGGTTTTGGGGTCTCCTTTAACAGGCGTTTTATTGTAGTTTGTAGTAATTCTGAATTATTCCTCCTGGCTGAACTGCTGTAACGGAATCAGGTTTCAGCTCTTCTTACTTATGCTGTTTGAGACAGAGATCAGGATGTTTGGTTAACACCACAACAGAATATTCATTGTCTTTAACCAACATCTTTAAAGATACATAGTGGCGATGTTTAATACTTTTTACATTTTTTATCGACACCAGTAACTCTCTGTGGTTTTTATGATAAAAGATGGTATCTTGCTGGTGCAACCTTTGTTTTTTTCATCTTTTCAGCTTTGTTTTTCCTCAGTTTGGAAGTAAATATAGCCTTTCTGTCTGTATTTACCATAACAACATCATTTCACTGGGATTAAGTCACTACGCATGTGTGCAATTGGTCAACAAGCAAAAGTAATGGAGGCGAGCAAGTGTGAAACTTCCAGTCTAGTTGCAAACAAATAGAAAAGTGCAAGATCAAGTGAGAAAAGGTGGTTTTTGATTCCAACAGGGATAAAATTCGTGTTGTGCTAGGAAAATGTTACAATCTTTCAACTATCCTAAAGCTCGGGAAGCATTCTGATGTCACTGCGAAGTTGATCGACACGTCTTTGCTAATAGCACTAATAGCACTTAGCCTTATTCTGAAGGATTTAGTGTGAGTTAGTGAACACATCTTATTTGTGATAATTGTCTTGAATGTTTGTGTTGTAAGTTGTGTCTGTATCAGCATCATTACATCATGGTCTGCTTCACAAGTGAGTAGCTGCACCAATGGCCACTGTCTGGCTTTCTGGTAGTTCAAAGGTACTGCCAGTAGACGGCGCCATGTCTGTTTTATTAGCTTATTGTGTGGGGTTCTATTTAGGCTCAAAAAGGTCTATTAAAACACTGTCCAGCCAGATGTTTGGATTAGATAGCCTTATCGTATCTGATCAGCTGGATTTTGGTCTTTTTGGTATAGGCATATAATGTGCATATGTACTTTTAACTAATATGCTTCTATTAACGGCCATTTGTGCCCATACTTTAATGATCTGGTTATTGTTTTGAGATGTTTTTTGAAGTAATGATATCTATTTCATAAAGTGCACCGGTACCACAAGATGATAAGACATAAAATATGTGAATCTCCAGGTCAGCATCCATTTAACTCAGTAATGAATGATGACATCCTACTCTGGGCTTTCCGAACATGTTTAAAGATGTGAAGCTCTTACTGTATAGAAACAAAAAAAAAAACTCATTTTTGTAATCCTTAATGACCTAAAACAAGCAAAAAAGATCAATTTTAGAGTCAGAAATTAAAAAGTAAAGCCCTATTATACAGTGTGGTAACTATCTTGATTTAAATGAATGCTTCTGGCAAAGGATGTTCTGTTGATTTTTTTGTGATTTTAGACAAACATCCTCAAACCACACATGATTTCATTTGTTATTGTTGCAGCCAAGGTAATTATAAAGACTGAAAAGATTATTATACTTTGAAACATCCTTCATGTTTAAACAGGCTTGTGTAGCAGCCCAATAATTAACCATTATCTCACTCACACTACTTAACAAAAAGCTGCCTTCATGTCTCTTGTTCTGGCTCCTTGAGATTAGCTTTGATAACTTATTAAATGAATCACTGGATAAATATATTTACTCCACTTTTAGAGCAGTAAAGCACTGAAATATTTAAGTTCACAAAACTGGTTATATCTAAAGGTATGACAAATGCCCAATTGGTTGTATGTACTGGAAAACCTGTCTGGCTGTTTCTCTGGACTAAATAATAATAATAAAAAAAGGTATTGTACAATCTCTGGCTTTTTTATGCAACTGTTTTTTATGATGTGGACCAACATAGGTAGTGTTTTTTCCATTCTAAATTAATGTTTTTGTCTTTATGAGTTCAATTTCTTCAGATCTTTACCATCGCTGCACTTCCTTCTTCTTACTGGCAGGAAACAAATTAGAAAAAACTCCCCAACAGACAATAACTGTGCAAACAAGTTTTTCACAACTTGGCTATCGTGCCATTCATATTTGAATCAGAGCTTATTATTAACGTTGATCAACTTTTTCAAACACTGGCATTGTTTTTAATTTGATTGTTTAAATTTGTATATTAGTTTTGCATTTCAGCTCCATTTTGACTTGAAATCTTGAAATAACAAAAAAAAAAAAAAGAAATTTTGCTAATTTTGTGAAGCTCCTGTTTTTCTTCCATGTTATTAATTTCAACTCTTCTTAATCCTAAAAAAGTCAAAATCGGAACTGAGTGAATGCATAGAGTGTAATTGAGGAAGAATATTCTGTAAGTACAACACTGTTCAAACAGATAAAAGCGCTGTAAGGGAAATACAGACTGTTCAAAAAGTTGCAAACAAAATTAAGAGTTGTTTGACTATGGTGCCATCTGGTAAAACTAATTCAATAAACCTTGAGTTGAAATTGTAGTTTTGACTTGTCCTGATTAAGGTATTCTTTCTGATACAGTAAACCGATGAATGCATCACTGGTTTGCATTGATGGAATTCCCTCAATGATTAAAACAACTGCTGACCAATGAATCCTATTGTTTCCCCTTAGCACAGCGCTGTTATCAGTCTGAACACCACACAACACAATTTTCCGATGAAGGATAGACAGAGAACTGAAGTAAAGCAGCTACTATCTGGTCATGCTCAGAAGGGTGGTTGATATGTGTTATCATTCAAGATTTTTTCATACATGACCATCCAGCAACAGCTATCATGCTAATTTGAGAAAGGTTCCTTAAACCACACAAGAGAGAGGTTTAGTAAAGGGTTGGAAATGGGCGAGGACAGGAATGAGAACATCTGTCTCACTGACTTGTGCCTGGTTTGATGCCAACTGGGTTGACGGAGGCAGCAAGTTCCAGACTGGGCATCAGTTCATAGGGCTTTTCGGACTGCTTGGTCTTGCCCTCGTGGTAGCGACTGTAGATGCCACGACCGGCAGAATAACCCCCTAGGTAGGACCCTCGAGGTCCAGGGGTACGATTACCTGCAGCAGCACGACCACGCCCTCGCACAGTACCTGCTTAAAATACAGTTACAGTATAATATGATGACAGGGGTTGTGGGCTTGAATTTAGAGAACTTTAACAGGGCAGGAGGATTTTACGTTAGGTTCAGAACGTCTTTGGAAGCTCCACTTGACATGTTTGCTTTTGTGTAGAAGACTCATTGAAGTTTTGTTAAAAATGTTGCAGGCAGTCAGTACCTTACCTGCAGTACAAAACTCATGGCTTCTTTATCTAATACTCACTTCTTGAGGCTAAAGCTAGTGACTAATCTAAGTGGGGCCATGACCAAATGATGAGAAAAAAACACTCATAATAGTTAACACAAGTGTTTTTTTTTATTATTTATCTTTAAACCATCTTCATATATGCATTGTAAAGAAAACTTAACCTTAAATGCTAGGCTTATTTACCAAGAAAGATTGACAGTAGATGGTTTGCCACAAAGGATCTGCCTGTGTGAAACATTACCAGTCAAAGGGACTGTCTGACAAGTATTAGTGTGAAAATCAAAACCATGCTTGTAATTGAAAAAGATACATTTTTGCTGAATTTTCCACCATTTTACTTTTACTATAGTACAATTTCTCTTATTCAAACTATTAAATACTTAATTATATTGCTTGTTTGACACAGGAAGAATAGCTGTTAGTGCACCACCTCATAACGCTATAATTAGAAGCTTTAAAATAAATTGATGTTTATTATAACACAACACCAATTTTGGTTCGTTGAGGACTAAACATAAATCACTATGAGATTTGGGCTTTTTCAATAGATTAACGTTGGTCCCTCTCAGGCTAATCATTAGCTTTAGTCTCTGGAACCAAATACTCTCACTTTATACCAAAAAAAGATATTCAAACGGTAAAATAATAACTGCCTTTAACCTTTTTAACGAATCTCACTTAAAAAATAGCTGATAAATCCAATTAAGACCATTCCAATAGCAACAGTTTTCTACCATAAAGTATTGTCCTTCAGAAGTGACCGAAAGAAATTAGCAATTGGTTGAAAAGCATTAGAGTTGAATTTGGCTGTATTCTTGAAACACAATAAAGTTGTATTCTGAGGTGTTTGGAGCTTTGGTGAGAACCCTATCATAACCCAGCATGAAATGGGAGTAGACAGGACAGCAGGAAAAGAATGGTGTTAGAAAATGTAATGGCAGGAAAACTAATTGTTCATTTGAGTTGTAAGTAGGAATATGGATGTAAGGGATTACCATTGTTCTGTATCATTGTGGATCCTTTGGAGAGAAAACCAAAACACAATGATTGTTGATAGTCAAAAAGATTTTCCTGCTTTCACCCAAGACCACATTCAGTCAATCATTTCAGGTAACGGGATTAGCATTCATTGGTCCATCAACTTTGTTTTGTTTTTGTTTTGAACAGAAGGTCTCAGATTTTGAGCAACAAACAATTAGCTAAATATTTTTCAAAATATTGATCATTGATTAAATATTAACAATTTTAGTCATTGTGAACATTTTAAAAAGCATTGAAAATAACCAACCTTTCACGAAGTATTCCCTGTTGGGTCCAATAAGTGTGCTGTAAGGGTAACCATAGTAAGCCAACGTGTAGGGGTCACACTGATAGACGTAGTTCTGCTGAGTAGCCTCTGGTGTGGCGGAAGCGCCTCCTTTAGAGGCTTTCTGACGTGAGTACTGCTCTTTATCTACTGGCTTGGCAAGCGTCACTTCGATGCAGGACCCTTCGATCTCTGTGCCATTGAGGTGGTCCATGGCTAGGACGGCATCATCTCGAGATGTAAAGTGGACGAAAGCATAGTCACGGATTTTCTTTACACGTTCCACACATCCAGGGTTCCACTGGCTGAAAATCTGGTAAACCAAAAAAGAAAAGGTAATGTCTTCTCATTGACTTCTCGTCCCCCTAAAGAAAACTTACTTATGAACAAAAAATGCATCGTCTACCTTTCTGATTGTCTCCTCACTGGTCTCCATCATTAGATTTCTCACGTAGAGTATCTTTACTGTCTCCATCACATCTTCATCTACATCAATCTCTGGCTCAGCCCAGTCCACTGCGATCTGGTGGCCCCAGAGCTGAATTCTTCCCGGCATCAACTTCCTGCGAGCCATAGCAGCTGCTCGATGGGATTCATACTCTACAAATGCAAAGCCACGGTTCTTCATCTTGTCAGCAGCACTGGCATAAACTATCACATCTAATACACCCTCTGTTACTTTGGAGACTTCCTCTAGGATCTCCTCACGCTTCTTAGTTTTGGGAATCCCACCAATGAAGAGGCGGCAGTTGTCCACTGAGGAGCAGACCCCCAGCAACCGGCCAGGCCGCACTTCGTAGTTATTGAGCTCCCGAACTGCCCTCTTGGCTTCGTGTTTTTCGGTGTACATAACAAATGCATACCCTCGGTTTTTCCCATCAAAGTCCATCATCAAACGCATCTCGTAGATGCGGCCCACAGACTCAAACACAGGAACCAATTCGTCCTCATAAACATCTCGTGGGATTTTGCCGACAAAGATTTCACATCCTCTAGGAGGAGCTGGACCACTCCAGCCTGGAGGGGGCCCGTATTTGCGCTGACCGTTTTCTTGGACCATGCCGTAGCCAGTGCGTTCCATTAAAGACAGCAGAGCTGCCTCATTGGGAGCTCCTGCAACTCCCTCTGGGAGTGAGATCTGTCCTTGGAGTGGAAGGTGGGAGCCACCAGACGGTTTGGAGGGTTTGGAGGGGGCAGAGTTGTTGCTCATGTTTGATGAGGAAATGGGATCTTCCGCTGTCATTCTGAGAAAACCATCCAATCAGATTTTTGGCCTGGAGACAAATAAAAAGGACAATGATTTAGATTTTCTCAAAGCAGGTTGGAAAATGAGAGAAGAGGAAAAACAAGAGTAAGGATATGGACGCATCTCCTTAGCTCAGCTAGCACACCTCTGGATCAGAAATGTCCAAGACAACACAAGACATCGGGCAGTTGTAGTCCAAGTCCTAAAACCATCTGTTTTGTGCTCTTAAAGCTCTGACTTCACCTGCAAATCTTAAACTAAAGGCTGTGCTAATAATGGTCCATTTTGATACTACCAACTTTGCTGGCCATTTTCTTTCCTCCCACTTAACTCTCCATTCGTGTGCTTGTTTACACATTGCTTCTTAGCATTAACATAATCTTTAGAATAACACAAACTAAACGGCTGAAATCATTCTTTGTGTGACGACTCTATGAGTTTCAGAAAAATATTACCTTTTGCTGTGTATGAACAGTCACCAAACAGGCGGAGACATATTATGTGACTTGAACAAACGAGTAAAAACACAGCACCTATAAATCTATAAAGGGCTCCTTCCCCTATCAGTGGTTTTACAGCCTTGTTTTGTTGAGTCCCTCAGATCCACTGATGACCTATGACCCCTATCAGAGAGAATGAAGGGCTGTAAACCATGAAAACAGCAGTTCAAGGTTCACCGAGTATGACTTGGTCACATGCTCAGTGTGTGGAAGGGTTTGGATGTGTGTGTGTGACATATATGTGGCTGTGTTAGAAATAACTAGAAAGGCTAAAGTAAAGTAAGGTATTATGGATGAAATGCGATGCCATACGGTTCCACAAAACTCCAAACCACTGTTAATAATACATATTAACTTGTTGCACACAAGCATACACTACATGATGCTGCTGGACTTTCAACCCTCTTATCAATATGAATGTGGCACAAATGTGAGTGCAGTTTCACTGTGTGTATTTCTCTGTGTGTGTCCTTTCATTAAGAGGCCCAGCCCTAAAAGAGCAACTGAGAACAATCAGAAATCGGCTTCCCAAACATAAACCTCTTACTTTCTAATTTTCCAACACTGCCAGCATTGAGAACGGAAAAATCCACAGATTGTTAAATCCCCAAATCTCCTTGCAGCACACATCTCTGAAACAGCCAATCAAAGCCTCCAACCTCCTGTGTCATAGTTACCGCAAGAGTCCTAAGACAGTATTAAAAGACTTGAGTTTCTTGGTAAGGAAGTTAAAATGCCCTTAACATTGACGGAGACCCGCAAATCTGTCAAAAGTGGTAAAAACTCCCCAAAGCCAAGCAGCCATGGTAACATGTTCACTCATTTGACCTGACCCAACATCCAGCTCTCCCACTCACCCACACACATTCATCCACCTGTTCGTTTGGCTGTTCCTCCAAGGCAGGACGGCTTACAGTTACTGCAGAGTAACTCCCAGAAGGAATCAGTTTACAAAAACATTAGTTGGAATAAAAACCTACCATCTGCAAACCCCATATGGAGCAAAACCTTTCACTGTTGTTAGTGTGAATCATTTTAAAGTTCATCTGTAAAAAAACAATATCATTACACGGTTAGTTTCTCCTGTGTCCTTCATGAGCCATTAATCCAAGCCTACATGAAGCTATTAAAAAGAAAAGATATGGTGTAAATGTGTGTCTGAAGTTACTTTCTGACAAATAACTTTCAAGGCTAACGCAAAAAATAGCACCTTTCCAAAAGCTTGCTACATATCAACATCTCAGTAGTTTCTTCTTAACAGTATCCAGCTGTGTGCCTTTCAAAATGTGAGGTGCTAACACGACAATAACGTCTTTTCCCAACTATTCTATCTATTTCATCACAAAAATGAGTTCTGCTCAGTGAGAAAACAGGCACGTGACACTGAGAAGACGGGAATCTCTGGAACACACTAATCAGTTGTTTTTGGCTTTTTTTCTAGAAATGTAATTCTTGGCATGGGATAAAGTGCTTCCTGTTTTATACCTATCTAAGAGCTTGAGTGGAAAATATAATAACAGTGATGAGAAGTGAGATTCAGCTCAAATATTTGTTGCATATATTTCTAATTTTAAAAGGATAGATAGTCATGGTACAAAAACTTCATTTGGCCACAAATGAATCACTGGTTGTCCAATCAGATCTTAAAATTCAAAAACGACTGCATGGTGCAACTTTATTCACACATGATTTCTTTAGATCACAGCTAACGAATCCAAATAGTAATAAGTATATTATATAGAAAACTTATTACTGTAGTAATAAATGATTATAGCAGGAGTTTGTATAACTAGTGTTTTAAAACAAGTAAACAAACCATCTTTATATTTCTTTTGCCAATTTCTGTGCAAATAGTGTAATACTTTTACAATTTTAAAATCTTTTAATGTGCCTGGACTATTCTTTACTTCCTCTAGTCTGACATTAATAAAGTGGATTAAAAATCCAACATAGATTTATAATTTACGTGTGAAAAATTCAATAAAACATTGAGACATCCAGGCATAATGTAAAATAAAAAAGGGAAATTAAGAGGAAAATGCCCTGCTAGGTATCCATTCTATCAAACTGTCCTTGGAAGTAAAAGAGGCAAGGAGGAAACCCAAGGCCAGAACCAAGTAGATAATTAACCCCAGTGAACGCAAATCACAGCCTTTTATCCAGAGGACATAAAGATTTACAGATCATGACTCTCATGGAAGGTTATGATCAGCAACGTGTGATTTCTCAGCACTGATCCTCACCTCTCATCTTGGAGCTCACGAAGAAGAGCTAGAACCGGCCAGGTTAAACATAATCAGAGCCCAGACTCCGAGTTCACCTGGTCAAAGGTTGTGAACTTAAATGTGAAGGAAGTTAGTGTTCTAGTTATTGCTGAGGAGATTGTCCATTACCTCATGTATATGATTGATAGAAGCACCTGATTGTCTTTATATTAACAGTATCACTGAAGACTGGATTTTTTTATGAGAGGGCAGAACGATTTTATGAGCTTTCAGTGAGATCATTTTATAAATGCAGACTTTTTACGGATGAAAAATACACATTTTCCCATTTATAGACTACCACTGAATATGTTCAATTCATCCAAACATGCTTCATTAAGCCTAAAAGGAAGTAAATATGTATGAACTAGTGTAAGGTATCAAACATACCTCTGTCATTTAATGGCGTTTCTTTTCTTATATTACTTCCCTATTTTACCACTCTGTCTTTTACATTTTAGATTCTTTAAAAATTGACCCCTTTGTTTTAAATACTGCTGATCAGACATGAGCTGTGAGTGGCTGTCTCCTGAAATTACTTTCCTAAAGGAAGGGCCTAAAAACTTTCTACAAGAGATAATACAAATAAAGATAAACCACTGAATGAAAATGTGTCCAAAATGTTGAGTGGTAATGGAAAAAAACAAAACAAAAATAGCATTGAGTATTGAGTTGAGTAACAGAGTGCTACCCCTCCCCCACCTGTTGCTACCCACTGCCACTAAATTGTTTGACAAAAAGTAACTTGAACATTTCCTTCCAAAAAAAAAAAAAAAGTGCCATATGGAAATAATTCTGTTTTTTAAAACAGGTACTAGTGCTCTAACTATAGTAACACCACCAACCAGTCTCATTAAGGTAAAACGGAGTTGAACTCGACTCTTAAGCAGATAACATAATTAATTAATTAGCTAATGTCTTTTTGTTTCAGTTCTGTTGATATATACTTAACAGAAAACACAAAAATAAACAGCATCACATCCTTCAGTGCCAAACTTCAACATATGCATGAGAGGGAAACACTACAAATCTTTGGGTGGTTGTTATACTGAGTGATCCTAAACTGGTGTACTGAGAGAAACAGGCCAAAGGAAGGCGCTCTCTTTACTTTATGCACACTGGGACACGTGGAGATAATCAATTAGCAGTATGGACAGACGCTTACACAAATCAGCAGAACAGGATCAACGACAACACTAATGCTTAAAAGTCTAGGTCGCAATGTTGCTGAAGTTAAACACAAAGTCATACCTAACGAGTCAAGCAAACAAAGCTTAAGCCATCCTTTAAACGTCAAACACATTCAGAGATATAATTAATGATACAAATATCCTTATTGCATCTGAAACCACAGAAAGTTGCACTTTAGATCTCCACGTAGCGAACACAAAGAGAGCAGAAGAGGGAAGTGAGAGTGGAAAAGAGCAAAAAAAAATCTTGAGAAAGATGTGACCCAGCAAAAGGATGGTGGTGGGAAAAAGAAGAGGAAGCAGAAGCAGAGAGTGGTCAGATATGAGGATATCTACCCCTGCTGCTCCACAGCGCTCCGCTGCCTGGCTGCCTGCTTAGGGAGTGTTAGTCCACCTCCATGAGAGACAGGTACAGCAGGGCACTGAACACAGAGTCCAGCCTCCTTTACACCAACACACACACACACACCCACACACACACACACTGAACCAAAGCTGCAACCATTAGAGCTGATGAGGGTGGAGCTAAAACGGGTACTATTGTGTGCAGTGAGTGTGACAGGTAGATATCTCTGTATTTCTATATTAAATTAACATTTTAAAGTATACTAAAAATATATAAACAGTTGTGTTTAAAATGAATCATTGAGTTTATTCAGGGATTTCATGTGCTTTAAAAATAAATATATTCTCTTGGTTTTTGTAATCTACTCTGTGTTTATTTGGGTCGCTGGCATCACAAGAGGCACCAGTAAACCTAACATTGACAGGCACCACTGAATCAAAAATGTGTACAAGAATGAAAGGTAAAATTTAAAAAAAAAATATTTTAAAGATTTTACATCTCCCTTTTGTAAAGTAACCAGAGGTATTTGAATGTAGAAGCTTGATTTTTTTTTTTTTTTTTTTGGGGGGGGGGGGATTTATATTTTTATATTACAAGATTGAAGAGAAAAGTCTGAAATTCAAATTTTACGTTAGTTTTTATAATTTTTCTACATTTTCCAACTGATAACTGAACTCTTCGTAGGTAGCACAAAAATACAAAATAAAACCAACATCCTAAAACAAACTATTAGCGCCCTCAACAGTTGTCATTTGTTGCCGTTTCCTTCTTCTATTTTATTAGAATTCATGAATATAAATAGTCCAACATATTGAAAACTCCAATAAAATGTAGTTATCTTTGGTTTGACTTTGTATTATTTCCTCTACAAAGTGTGCGTAAGAACCCTATTTACATTTATTTTGACTCTAACCCCTATTAACTTTTTGACTTTTTGAGATCACAACCATGGATAGTATAATTTTTATAATACTTAAATAATAACCAATAAAATAACTATGAGCAGATATTTTTATCTTAATCATAAGATATGATTGTCTTATACAAGAATTAATTATGTAATTTACTTTAAATTGTCAAGGAGGAACTGAAATGAACAGCACCTTTCCTTTTTAGCAGAACTGTTCCTTTTACGCCAGATTAACTTAGCTAGAAACTCTGACACTTTGCACTATGGTAAATATGCCAACTTTTTTTAAGTACAGCAATTAAATTCCAACAGTGAGTAGGTATTTGTTTCTTCTTCGCCATTTACTAGTTTTATATACAGATTATCAGTCATATGAACATGGCACAGTAAGATGTTTTGCTATTTTGTTTTATTTATTGAGCTTTTTTTAATCAGTATATGTTTATTACTGAAAACAACACTTGTTTAGACAAGAAATATGCCTTAATAAAGAAGAACAGAATCATTATGTGTGAATTGTTTAAATTCAAAAGACAAGGACATGGTGTATAATGGCGAATGCGTTTTCAACAATCTTTGAGACTTTTCTGCTTAGAGATGCAGAAATTTGGGGAAAGTGGCCGGAAATCTTCAGACCGGGATTTAAAAACTTCCTCATGTTTGTGTCACAGCAACAGGACATTTAGAAATTCTGTATCAGAGTAACCACCAGATTTACTGTCAAGTCAGCACCATAGTGCAACTGTGTGTAAGTGTGTTTTTAGGTATTGCTCCGCTTTTTTTTTTCTCTTCACAACAACAGTGGATGTGTTCTTAGTGCAGCTTAACTTAAACAAATATCACACACCTTCCTGAGCAGCCAAGAGAGCAGATAGAGAGTGAAAAAAATACAAAATCCTGAAGGGTTCATGTTTGAAAACTCCCCCCCCAAAAAATGTAGGGTTAAGGGAAAACGAAAGAAAGATAACATGCGGTGAGCCGTGGGCTCAGTTTCAGCTGCCATTGAAACCAAACAACTCCTAAAGCACTGAGTCAATACACAAGAAGAAAGAGTTTATTAACATAAAGGTCAGTGATTAACGGGTGGACAATGAAAAAAATGTATTAGCATAACACCCAAAGGAGTGTTCCTGGCATCTATTAATAAAGCTTGGTAGTAATGAATGACATACAACCCAGGTTATATAACTGGATTATAAGACAAAAGACATGTGAATACTGTGAACTGGATGTCACTCTGGTTTGGAGTAAATGGAGAGTTAAAATATACATGTAACCTCAACCAAAACTACTGCAGCTGAGGAAAAGGGAGAAGATTTCCAATTTATAAATGTAAATATATATTTTTATGTGTGTGAGATAAAATAATTTAAAAATGAAAATGAATTGAACTGAGCTGTTTATCTATGTGAGCTTTTTTGTAAAACTCTTTCAAAAATTTGCTATAAAGTTAAAGCAAACAAAGTTATGGTGGTCAGTGAAGAAGTCACTTTAAAATCAAAGATTAACTGTCAGTCATTGTTGGGAGCCAATCAGGAGACTGGCACGGCTCAGAGGGTTTCAGATGTTCCAGTGGTTGCACAGTAAGACCATCATCCAATCAGGTCAACAATTAACCTTTGAACCCTTCAGCCAGTCGGGAAAGATGAACATAATGAAAATTTTTTTTAGTTACTTAATCATTGAAAGTGTCTAATAAATATTTAATTTTGACACTATTTGTTACCAACTTAAAGTATTGTTGGATTTTACCAGAAATAAATGATGAATAAAATAAAAAATCATTAGAAGGTGATATTTTGCTTTATTGAAGGGAGGATTTCAGTTTAACAGTAGAGACATCCATATGCTGTTTGTATACTTTAAGATAGGCTCTAAAAGCTCTAAAATGAAACCAGCATTAGTTTAGGGTCCAGATCACTGAATATTTGAACTATTGGTATTAAAGTAACGGGCTGTATTGGTCTTACATATTCTGACCTGTAGGTTATATAATGAAAGGTGAGTAAAATTCCCAATAAATGTACCAAAGTAAGAGTAGCACTACTTTGGAACATACTTTAGTAACAGTATAAGTAGCAATAAAAAAATAACCTAATTAAAAATTTAAATGTGTTTTGTAAAAAAGCTACAGAACATTTGGGAACATTTGATCCATTACTAGATTAAATTAATTCAATATCAGCCTTTTGATACCCATATTTACAGCAGATGGTGTATGTTAAGACAGAGTTATAGCGACTGTTTACTGTATATTTGTAGTCCCTCAATTGCCTCAGCAGAATGAAAGTTACATGTGATATTAAAACTTGTATAAATTAGGGTTCTGTTTTTTAAAAAAACAAGTTTGTTCTTCATTCAGTGAAATTATGGGTCGAAAGCATGATAGCGTGGCATGATAGCGATACTTTGCAATGTTTTAAAAAACCTGTTTTTTGTTGCTGGTTCTCAGGAAGGACCGAATTGTTCTGTATGAAGAAGCCTGGATATGGGAGGCACCATTTTGAGCCGGGTTGTTTTTATTGATTCCTATCCAAGACGTAAGGTATAAATACAGTTGGTGATTTTTAGCTATTCTCATCCTGGTGGAGCTGTTCTGTTTTAAAATTTTATTTCCATCTTGTAAGCAGTGCACAAAGCTGTATTGTAAAGAAAGTATCATAATGATACCATCAGAAGATGGTATCAATACAATACAAACTAACCTAACTGATCTGGACCTAAAGGAGAAATCTGAATCAGTACACTTGGTATTAGAAACTAAAAATAGCTAATACCAGCGTAGCACAGGGGCTTTCTCATGAGTCCACAGCAGCATTAGTACAATGGAGGGTTTCGTCACCAAGGAATAGAGGAATCATTGTTGAATCTACCCTGTTCACAGGAATGGTTGACAAGATAGAAAGAATGCCATCAGATTTATCCTTTAAACCAATTATCTGGGGATAGTTTCTGTTATGGACTAGAGTGTTCATAGTTTCTGATGGTCTTTAAACACAACAGCAGACTGAGAGTCACAATAGGCGCTGTTCTGTAGCTTTCTCTGGTGCACAGTTACTCAGAATTAGATTGAGAGAGGAAAAGAAGATATTCTTCTGATACCTCAGATAAGGTGGTCCCTCAAAGAGGCCAGGGTCAGTCAGATATATATGTTTGTAGATAGAAGATTACTGACTCTGGAAGCTGTAGGAAAGCAAGGCAAAAGCAGCAGATTGATTGGAGAATAAACTCTGTAAGATGGTTGCTGCAGTATTTAGAGAACACCAAGTAAAAGCACCAAACACTGCAAAGGTTGAATAAGCTTCTTGAAATGTCATGTTTGACGGATGTAAAATGAGAACAATTTCCCTGGAAAACTATAACATATTAAAGCAGCTTTTGATCTCATTTCAGCATTTAGTCATATTTGGCAGAAGTCTTTAAGCGTCCAAAAAAAATCTCCAAAAGTACCAGACTGTGAGGAATCTCTTGTCCATCGTGCTCCCTCAGTAACCCCAAAGACTTTCTGTCACATTCAGTGGACAGATTTATATCTATAGAAAAAAGTATCTAGCTTCTTTAACTATAATTTCACTGTCATGAAGCAATTTGTTTGTTTGGGTAAAGATAAAGTTTTGTTCATTGTCAACCATCCTACCGACTGCTAAAGGTTTCACTTAAAAAACGACTGGTATTTGTAGCTATTCATAGATTCATTCACCTTGACAGCGTAAGGTAAAGTATACTAAGATGACGCCAAAACCCTGATTTTTTGGGTTATTTGGAATATAATGCTGATACCTCCTTGATACTAAACAGAGCTAAGAACATTAAATGACATCGAATGAGGTGATAAATCAAAGCTTCTTTCTTAATTCACTACAATCAGACCATGGCAAATTATCACCACAATGTTACATGTTCTCCAATTGTTGACGTACACAGGACCTCTCTGCAAACTATACGTTCAGCCGTAGGATGCAAATGAGGAATTATCAAGAAAATCCTACAGGGACAACTGGACTTTGTTTCAGGTTAATCTGGTTCAATTTCATTGATGGCAGGCGTTAATCCAAGAAGACCAAATCCTAAAAGCAACTCAAATACAGCTTCAATAAAGTATTTCAAGGGTAAGCACTCTCAAGTAAATGAGTGGCAAATCACAAGACCAAGTTACTCCTACTGTTTATTTACTGCAGAACAGTATGACCTCCTGGTCTTGCTCAGGTTACATTTTGGTTTCCTAGAAACGTTTCCCTCCCAGTCAGATGTAGAAACTCCCTCAAGAATGTAAAATAGACTTCTACTATTTCTAACAGCTACAATCAGCCCTCACGACTAGATGTAATTATCTCTAAACATTATGTCAGTGTGTAAAATTTGTTGTTACTGAAGCCCTACTTAACATAAGGTAAAAAATGAAGTCTGTTTTGCAGTTTTTATTCTGTGTTAGACTATAGTGAGCTGCAGGCAAATAATCTGTACAACTTGACAAGAGAGAAGTGATCCCTGTGGCTGTACTTTCAGGACACATGATGTCCACGTGCAGAGGATCTCAGCTGTCAGCGCCTAGACTGCAGCGGGATCAATGGAGAAGTTAGTGGTAGTGGTGACTGAAAAGAAGGAATTCTCATTATCTGAGGAATTTTAGTTTGTATTAATAGCTAAACTACAGTCCATTTTCTAAAACATGAAACCCTCCATATTTTTCTCTTGTTCTGTTATCCCTCTTTTCTTTACTTTTCTTCTTTGTTTTTTGCTCTCCTCCAGTCCATGTACCTGTCACCATCATATCTAAGAGCCACCAAACCTCAAAGACAAGCAGGCAGGAAGTGGGAGGAGATTAAAATGATGAATGGAGATAAAGAAGAAGTTAGAAAAAAGAGAGAAGGATGGAAGCAAGGAATAACTGTTCTGGATACCATCAGAGCTGCAAAGCCCCTTATAGTTAAGAATTTTAGGTCAGACTGTATAGGTGACCGACTCCAGGTCCCTTTAATTTCAGCACAGAGGGATGATTCCACTTCATTTAACCTGAGCCTCAGCTTCCCCCTTCAACCTGCCTCCAAAAGCTTCACGCTTATATCAAATGTCACAGAATAGACCACGATCTGAAACAAGAACAAAAACTTAGAGGAGTCGGAAAGCTACATTTTTCATACTTATGGCAAAAGTTACAAACAGAGGAGCCTCTTACCCAGCTACACAGTCATCACTAATCAGAAGAGCTGCTTTGGCTTTAGGGGCTTTGCTTCCTAAGACAAACACATTCCTCAGGGTAATCAGCTAGCCTGCTCAAGGCCAAAGCTGACATTGTTTCAAACAATTAGTCCTGATGCTGACCGTGTCACACTCCTGATAAAGGCTTCGGTGACGCTCCACGGAGCGCCGCCTGCATGGGTGGTACAGGCAAAAAACCTTATAAGAAGCCAAAGTTCTTAAGATATTTATTCAAAAACTATAAGTGGATTCAAAAAGTCCTCTATTGATATTTTTTATGTTTTCTCCCTAAAAACTGAAGCAAGAAAATTAGAAAAACTGAAACTGATATGTTATACTGCAAACCCGTCATCCAGGTTACGTAACGGTGCTACTTTTTGTTAAATGTTAGCATTTAGTTATATTATATTGTTAATGAACTGACATGGAAATGATATCCTTCAAGGCATAAGGGTGTAGCAGTTTTTCTTTGGACTAAAATGCTTCGATATCTCTTGTCAAAAACTATGACTGTCTGGTAAAGCGGTATCTGCTACCTGTTAGCATGTGAACTTTTTTCATAGAGGCTTTAACTATAAGCTTAGGATATGAAGCAATCTGCTTGGCTTGACATCATATATCTATATGCGTTCTTCAGGCTCTTAGCTTTAAATAAGAAATGAAGCAGGTCTAGAACAGAGATCATAGTGAGAATATCTTAAATCAATAACTGTTTTTTGCTAACAATGCTACCTTAGCATCTGCTTCAGAACTTTCTAATGGCAGGTCATTAGTGCCTTCTGAAGTCAGATTTTTCAAGTATACAGTAAAATATACAAAAACACATAGTTAATTGTTTTTCTAAAAGGTGAGGTCAGAACACAGTTAGAGAGTAGTATCCAATATGGCTGTTGCACATATAGAATTTAGTGAAAGTTTCTGATGAAAGCTAATTATCAACTCTTTGGCTGATTGATATCTAATTTGTGGTGACAACTCTTTGACGAAGTGTTTATTTATTATTTAAGAGAAAACAAGCAAACACTTTTAAATTAACTTAAATTCAGGACTGAATATATCTTTTAAAAATACCCATTTGATTTTTGAAAACTTTACTCTGTTAAAAAAAGCTTTACATAATCCTTGTGTTGTTCTGACGTATTTATCACTCCATATGATCATGTCTTGAGTTTATGTATAGGCACTTTCCACTGATGATTAAAGAAAATGTGTGGGAAAACAATTGCTTTGTTTACTCTTTTGAGCTTGATCAATTGCAATAAAGCCCAGAATTTACCAAAAGAATTTTGAATTATTTTCTCTCTTTCTTTTTTTTAAGTTAACTAAACTTCTCAAAAGGGCTGTAGTCTGTCCACAAATCCTCATTATGTAAACAAAATTAAACCTATTTTAAAATCCATTTACAACAGAACCATTTGAGTGCCTCCAATCCTTTTTCCAGCATTTTTACCACTTTGTTACGCTGGTAAATGAGTTAACCTTTGTACATATTTGGGGCCCACCCTGTTGACAAACACAGCAAACTGTCTCCAGAAATGGCTTACAAAGCCTATTTTACATTCTCTTAGTATCTGCATGAAAAATAGGTAACCAAATCATAAAAACTGTGTAACTTTGTATTTTTTTAGTACAAAATACTTTCACAGTGTATGAACAGAGATTCAGATCAAATGCACTCATACTAAACAAACAGCTCACCTCACTGGGGCAAAAGTCCACATGTTATATGAACAAGAACCCGGAAGAATAAAGGTGACGTTAGCATTCTCTGTGTAGCTGCTGAAGCATTTATTTTTATCCCCCACCCTAAACACACATGTCATGCCACTCCACTGGTTCTACAGGTTACATTGCAAAGACACCTTGATCACCCTTCCCATCACTGATTGCCTTTGTTGGCAATCAGCATAGCTACACTGAAGTGGTAAAACAGGCAAGTCCAGTAAACCTCTCTTGGTAATAAGCTGATTTTTTTTTTCGTGGCAATGGATGTGGAAGTACAGATGGGTAAAGCATCACCAGCATCATGGATCCAATTAAAAACCTCCAGTAAAATGTTGTTTCTTCTGATAAAAAGTAATAAAGATGCTTGAAGTTAAGCTAAAAGCCGATGCTTCTTGGATGTAAATAAAAATACACCCAGAGGCATCAGTTTAAAAGAGACAGAGCACATCAAGCAATGTGAAGGAGTAGAAAGACATTTTAGGAGTAGCTTCACATTTTAACATTTAACTTCCCTTTGGGATAAATAAAGTATTTTTGAATTGAATTTACCTGTATCCTAGTGGAGGTGCGGGCAACAGAACAAGCAGATGCAGTTGGTGTGTTTTATTTCACTGGCAATCCACACGCTTTTGTTAAAAACTCCTTCTATCTCTATCAATTCACCAAGTTTTGGTGTTGACAGGCAGAGTGCAGAAGTAAGTGAAGGTGGTTTAGTGTTTACTCCACTCAATGGTCAGAAGAGGAGAGGTGGGGCCATGCAGCACAGGTAACCCCCCCCCCATAAACACACACACACCCTTTTTTCTCTCTCCTTCAATATTCCTATCGCTCACCTGATAAGGATTCAGACAAAAGGAAAGGTGAAGGGATGAAAGGGCGCAGGGTGTGACAAGCAGAAATAAGTCATGATAATCAGGAAAAATTAGAGCAACATTTCGCTTGTTCTCATTACAAAAAATGATTTACTAAAGTACTTTTAATATATTTAACCTGACATTTACAAACCAGATGTACCAATCAGCTACTACTACCTACTAGCTTAATAGTTGCTCTGTACAACTATGTGTGCTACATACTGTCCTACACGTTGGTATTTTCTACGTTTGAAGTTCTTAGTTTCTTTGTGAATGGCGAATCTCAATGTTCAGTCACAGGTATGAAAAAACTACAAAAATACGAAATTAACCTGTTAGCTGTTATTCTCTGCTGCTGTTTAATGGGTTGAGTTTTCCGTGCAGTGATGAGGACGTGAATTCATCTCTATTTCTTCCCCCATGTCTTGTGTTTGCTAAGCTTTAAAGGTAAACATCACAAACTGCTTAGAAAACAGAACGATTTCTCAAAAATAAGAGAGAAATTTTAGCCAAATGGAATGAAACTAACCTGTGGTCTTAAGTAAGTATCAATAGGTCTCTTGATTGCTGATCGTACAGCTCTATCTCTGGCAAAAAGTTTAGCCCTATCTGCATGTAGTGAGTAAGTGTGATCTGATCACTCAGGATGAATTTTAGTGTTTGATGAGAATGGGCATTGTTAAAATCGCCTGCTTTTTAGTCTGATCTGCTAGAACACCAAGGAGTGATTAGGGTTATAGTTTTATTTAATTACCTCTTTTATATAAGAGGAAAGGTTAGAAAAATATACTAAAATAATAAAGACAATGGATTTGCTCTTTAAGTGTATGCATATTAAAATGGCTTGAGTTTCATGTTTTCTTTCCATTTGTTTTTAGTTAAGTTAATTAAAAGAAAAGAATTCCCAAAGGTGTGTTGATACGTTGTTTATTTCTTTATTTTTCTGCTTTCCACAGTAGGTTTCCGTAGTGTCACCAGGTGTTCCTATAAACCTGTGCCTGAGGGGGAAACACTTGTTTTAAACTAAGATGCTACAAACAATGTACTAAATCTATAAAGTTGAGCAAAAGGTTTTTGTATGTGAAATAGTTTGCTAGCTCTGGTAGGTAATTGACCATGCGATAAATCAATATCCAAATTCTAAATTTTATACATAAATATGTAATATTCAGCAGTGAGAAACTTTTTTTTTTTTGGGTGGAATAAAAGGACAATAACATGTTCTTCTAAGAAGTAAAATATCATTAAGAGAATCTTGAATGACTTTTAGATTTATTTTTAGAATAAAATTCTATGGAAGCATATTGCAATCCCCTGGAAAAAAACAAAACAAAAAATTGGTCTGTTTTTTACAATTGAACTGTGAAGAGAAGAGGAAGGAAGGGAAACAACCGTGCATTCAGTAGCCCCCTCTTTTATATCCCAAAACAATGAAACTTTTATTATCCATTGTCTGTAAATAAAAAAGAAAAAACACCTGAAGAAAACAAATATGAAACCTTTAATAACTGTACATCATTGTTTATATGTCATTACAAATCCGAATAAGTTGAATTGTGGTACTGTGTTAATAAATACTAAACTGGAAAGTCTTTTGGTTGACGTGTTTAAATGAATAAAGCAATTAGAGCGATAATGCAAACCAGACACCAGCTGTCACTTTCCAGTTATATAGACCAGAAACACAGTGAGTGTCAGAGAGAATAGGAAGGACTGACAATGTGTGGAAGTGTACATAACCTCAAACAAACCTGAAGAGAACAGGAGTCTAAACAGCTATCAGATGAGGCTCCTCTCTACCAATGTAGGAGTGTGTGTTTTCCAATCTTTAGTAATACATTAACTAACAACTCTGTTAATGAAGTACAAGCAATCAGTGACTGGCACTTTTTTTTTTTTTTCTGCACACTTCCATAAACTCTGGAGATAATCCGTCCAAAGTTTTAAATGGGGAAATCTATCTATTGCACAGCTTTAAGCGTGTGAAGTAAAGGCCATAGAGAATCATAAACCTAAGTTAAAGGTTGTTGGCGATGGATATAAATACCAAGATGACTTTATGGTCAGCACAATATAAAACAAGGATTACACTTATATATGCTTTTGGTGAGGAGCAGCTTCTTGGGAACAAATGAAGTTTGATAAAAAAAAAAATATCGAAAAATGCTTTGAGTTAAATAGATCTAAACAGATTGATACCAAGTCAATGCAAATATTGTGATATTTATTTAAGTTTTGGTCTGCAGAATTAGGTTCTAATGGTGGCTTGGGATCTTTCTGTATAGAGAAGGTATGTTTTCCCCCTTGCATGCGTAGGATCTTTCTGAGTACTTTAAAACATAATTTCCTTTAGTTGTTTGGGTTTATGATTGTGCAGTTCTGTCCTTTCCTTTGATGGACTGGTAAACCTGTCCAGGAGAAACAAGTTCCCATCTGGACATAAGCACAAACCTAGTTCCTCGGCTTTAACGCACCAGATTCAGATGACTGAAGTTCAGCAAAAACCTGTTAATCAATCAGATACTGAAATCCAATGTGCTGAAGCAGGGAAACAGCTTAAACATTTATGGCAGTGAGCCTTAAAGAGCAGGGTTGAAAAAAATCAGATAAAGGTAAAACCTAAAGAGAAATGCTTTTGGAAAAGTAAAACTCACCAGTTAAAGGTATAGCTTTTATTTTAGAAATACTAATTTGAATTAGGTATGAGCCGCAAAAACAAAATCTATTATTGCTTTTAAAAGTTCTTCTACTGAACTTCTTATGTTTTGGAACAATATCTAAGCAGTGTGCTAATAAACATGATTACTGAAGGACATAAATGACTGCTTTTGTTTTACGAATAAACAGCATGTACCATCAGAACTGGTCTGGATCGTAGGGTTTTAGGTTCTAGATCATGGTGGGACAGGTCCAGCCTCTGGGAGCTACTGTCTTGCAACTCATATAAATGTTTCATCACCAGGCCTGGGAAATTCAACCATTTGATTCAGGTGTGTCAGATAAGAAGAATGCTATCCAAGAAAATCAGGAATGAGAGATATTTGATATCTAAAAATTTAATTATACATGAAGTGACATAAGTCAGTACATTTAATCTAACTAAATAAAGCAGATGAACAACCATTAGCTTCTGTTAACAAAAACATGAAGGAACTGGCCTTGCAGGTCAGCTATGAAACGCTGTAAACAAACAGAGCAGAGAGTGTGGCAGGTGGCAACCTGTTGTTTATCATCAAAACTCTTCCAATATCGCAGTGATAGAAAAATATTCTTCAACAGAAACAGGATTTCACATGTGGTTAGAAATGCTCCAGGATCAAAATACTCTACATACTCATAATATATACGCTTTCGCAACTTGTAAAGAGGCATGAAAGGAAGAAATGATAATATTAATAGGGAAAATAGTTGTAATTAGAAGAATAAGGTTCTCTGAATAAGTTGTTCTTGTAAAGTTTATATTGCCCTGCAATGGACTGGCAACCTTTCCAGGGAGTAACCCCACCTTTGGGCCATAGATTGATGGAGATAGGCCCCAGCCCGCAATAATCCTGAAGGATATGCAGCATAAGACGGATGGTTGTAAAGTTTTCTTATATAAAACTGTCTTTAATTGGAAAAACACAAATAAGGCAAAACAAATAAATAAACTATTTGCAAATCCAGTAAACAGCTCCAGGTCAGCTTTCCCCTTCCAGTTAGTACCCATAACCAAATCAGTGCATGTCTGTTTATCTGATAAACTCTGAAGACAAATTAACCTCTTAAATATAACTGATTGAAGTTGTCTATGAATTCCTGAATATCCCCACTTCAGATTCTATTATTAGTGTTTGTTGTGCTGACCACTGCTTGGGTTGCTCAGCTTCTGCTGAAAGCTCAAATTTGTCTCAGTCACACAATGCTTACAGTTGACTGTCACGTGATTAAATACAATTGTCCTAAATCTCTGGTTGCCAAAGGGGATAAAACATTTCTCCCACAAAAACGCATCAACTGATGCACGGTCAGCAGCAACGGCGCTGTGCTAACCCCTCCGTCTGTAGCCTCCAAAGAATGGGGAAAAAATTACTTTCAAAGACGTTCAGAATTGAGCTTATTTCAGTTTTAAAAGACAACAAGAATTTTTAAAAAGCAAAGGATTTATGATGTGTTTGATCCTTGATTTTTTTAACACTTTCCCTTCAGTATTTATATGTTTCATTTGCCAATTAAGAGCCTACAAACAGATGCACACTCCTTCAAAAATGAAAAAGGGACTTTGCAGCTTTTTGTGGCCTTCAAGGTGTCACGAAGTTGTAAAACATCCCTTTTCCACCAAACTACATAGAACCACAACTAAAGCCTATTTCCAATTATGAACAGGGAAACAGATAATAAAACTACTCTAACATTTCCAAGTCTATGTCCTCAAACAATCAGACCGTAAAAAACAATATTTGGAATCATATATTTAGGCCCAACTGGAGATACAAATTTTAGAAACAGCTCATAACTCTGTCATACTTAGAGCATATATCTGTTTAAAGAATGCTACTCCTTCTTTGAAAACTAAAATTTGACCATGAGTGGATATCATGACACACCGTATATTTTAAGACAGTCCTCCTCACTGCTAATGAAATGTAACATCATCATTAGATAAGCAAATTTCAAAACAAAGAAACAGTAACTGAAACAGTGTCACAGGCTGGAGGGGTGACAGCACCTTGTTGTCTATAAACTCCATACTGTGTACTTCCTTTTCTGGAAACATAAACTGTGAGAAGATGTCCTGAAATGTGTCAGTTAACGCTGCAGGACATGCAAGACCAGCGGTGGGGTCAGAGCAGGACAGTGCCTGTTTGTTTTTAGTATTTCCTCATAGAAAGATCCAGCTTTCAATAAAGTCAACCAGGGCTTTAATGGGAGCATCTGAGGTTCTGGGTCTGATTAAGACACTTTTCTGTATTTTTAGTTAACTATTTTAGTCTAATTTGCTCAATGAGAGCCAAAATGCTTCAGCAACTATTTAACAGTGACTAAAATTCATATGAGGAGAATCGGATGCTCTATGTGTTAAGATAAAAAACATTTCATGTTCACTGTTCTGTTTAATTATTCCTTGAAAATCAGGGAAATCTTCAACTCTGTTCTGTTTTAGCTCTTCCTTAGCAGAACAAGCACCTGAAATCCTGTAAATCCTGTCAGCCAATCCCAGCCTTACCCTTCTAATTAACACCAATGACTCAGCATAAAAACAAAACCTTTCTGCCACTCGGCGACATGCAGACAAATACAGCACCATGAGCTCTAATCTCTTTCTTCCTTCATTCTGATGAAAGACGTTTCCCTTTTTGGCTAGAAGTTGGTCAGCTGATGCTCTACTTGCAGTCATGTGGCCTGTCGCTAACCGGCGGAGGACGAGGCGCAGCATTTCTCTGCTACAGTCACTGCCAAGGTCAAGGAGACAAGGAAGGAGGAAGGCAGGGCCGCAGAGATAGGAGGAAAAATCACTGAAGCAGCTCAAAAAGTTGAGGACTAAAGAAAAGCTGTCATACTGATGACATGGAAACCGCAGTGCAGCTGCTTATTTTCTGCCCGATAAAGGCTAACCACCTTCACGTCAACATGGATGACTGTCCTAACTCCCTGTACCGGGAAATAATCCTAACTATCATGTGACAAGTGAAGGCATCATGAACCTGCGCTAAAGGAGATTAATGTTTTGCAAAAAAAAAAAAAGAAAAATCAACTGATGTGATTAGAAAACTATTGGAATTGATTTGCAACTAAGTGCTTGTTTTCATTGGGTATTGCTGAATTTCCTATCATGCAAATTCTTCCCTGCATCTACAGGAGACAGCTTTTTTTTTATTATTATTTTACAGTGAAAGGAGGGGTTAAAATAGAATATAAGCTAAAAATTATTATTATAGATTGTTAGAAAAGACACTTAAAAAAAAGAAACAAAACCCACTTTAAACCTGTACTTATGAAAAATGTTTTAACCTTTAATTCCTGTACTACCCACTCATGGTGACGGTAGCATCATGCTGTGGGGATTTACTTTAAGTGACCCAATCCAGAGCTAAATGCAAATGAAACCCTTTCCTCGGGTTCATTAGGTGTACTTGCTGTGGCTCTGTGGGAAGAACCGTTAACCTGCAATTTGAATAAATGGGTTCACTTCCAAATCCTTCTTTCATGTCCATCTCGCCTTTAGTAAACCAATTATTCTCAAATGAATAAAGTGTGATTTTGTGTATGTGTATATGTGAAAAAACATTGAGTTGTCAATAAGACTAAAGTCGACCTGAGCTAAGGACGTTTACTGAAATCATAGAATTAAGGTAGCTGTTTTGCAATAAAAAAGGACATTTTCTTCACTTTCTAGATGAGAAAATATGGTTGACAGGATGGAATAAACATGCACACAATGGCCAGATGTGGAAATCTTCAAAAAGCATGTATCCATTTTTTTCTTCATGTATCCCTGCAGTTAGCTATCGACAAAGTTTGCCACATGATGAGTTATAAACGTTTTGCTTACTTCTCCATTCAGGTCCAGCTCTCCGTTTGTATAACATGAAACAAATCATACATTATCAAAATGAGTGACACTGTAGATACAATTTTAATTTTGAGTATAGTTTCACTTCATGAAAATTTTGGCAACGTTTGATTTTTTCAGTTGATTAACAGTAAATGAAATACTTTTATTTAAAACAGTCACAGATGTGACAGTACTTAGCTGCAAGTTCAAGAAAAACATGACAACTCGATTGCAGTGCAAAGAAAACATGTCAATAGCAGTTTTTAAAAAAGTGCTGACTGAAGCACATGGTACCATGGAGCAGTAAAAATCAGAGCTAGCTCGACTGAATCCTGGTGTGTGTAGTTGTTTGTATTAAGTGTCACTTTTTTGGCTTGTCCTTTCCAGGATGTAGTCCCCCACTCGCCCTCTGACTGCTGGAGGCAATCACAAGTCACTGACTTAAAAGATCAGACCCACAATGGAACTGGTTTGTAGAAACGTCACAGTGTGACCTTAAATAAGTTCTTTAAGAGTCCATTTTAATTAGATTACATTAGCATTAAAGAAGGTGTAATGTAAAAACGTGTGATGTTGAGAAGCATCATTTAGGGAGCATTGTTCTGTCTGGGACTGATTCGTTGGGTTAGCTTTGGTTCCTTCTAGACAAAAAGGCTTGTCAAAATCATTGGATTTAGTTAAAAGGATAACAACAGACAAGGAAAGAAGAGAAAAATGGATGACTTTGAAAGAAATGATTTCGCACCGGCATGGAGCCACATAACTCCTGCACTGAACTAATTTTAACTGGTCACTATATCTTGTTTCTTTTGATGCCCACGGTTCATTAAACATGCACTATCAAACATCTTAAATACACTGAGATACGAGACTACTTTGTTGAACCATAGCTGTAATGAATTATGTTTTTAAAAAGACTGCATGAAAAAACAATACAACTTAATGTTTTACAGAACCCATTTAACTCATTCTATGCAGAGAAGTTACGAACCTTCAGTTTTTGCATTCATCTAGAAAATTAACTCTTACGTGTTATTATTATCCCAAGAAATAAACACCTCAAGTTAACCTATGGGTTAGGCTCTCATCCTAAAGAAGTGTTGATTAATTGGGGATGGAGTCAGCTAAAGTAAGAGGATCGTTATCTTGTGGACAACACTTGATCTCAAAAGCAGAAACCTATTTTAAACTGTCTTTATTGCAACATTTTAAGATACATACTAGGAGACCAAAACCAAAATGCAATAGGACAGCGATAGACAAGCTCCAAAGACTTGTAAAGCACCGTAAGGATTCCACTGACAACTTAACAACAATGTTGAAAGTGCTAAACCTAGCAGATCTCCTACATTTAAATCAAAGAGATATTCAAATTTAAAATCCTTAAACTGTGTAAACTCAAACTGGTTTGGGGATGACTTCTAGTAACAGATTCTTTTATTGTCCAGCTCATGTACATCTTTACTATCAGTGATGCAATGGAGAATTTGTTTGATCCCTGTCAAATGCTTTGACCTGGGCTTTAGTTATCACAGCAATCATTAAAGCTCATTAGCAATAGTTATAAGGAAGGAAAACAAGACAAGACAGTTGTTAGAGATTTTAAAAAGTACACACCTTTGAATGACGGATGAGCCACACACAGAAGTATTATCTTCAAAATTACAAAGGCCATCCTGCACCATCCACTGGCTTTTGTTGACTCCTAAAAGTTTATACAGTTACCCATTTTTAGCCTACTCCTACCCAGACTTGTCAATCTTCCAATTACAGTACTAGCAGGGACACCCAGACTTCCTGCTCCCCAGACTCCTCCTCAAGCTCCTCTGATGGAGATCTGTGGTATTCTGAAGCCAGCTGACAGACATAGTCCCTCCAGCACATCATGGGCGGCCAGTGGGCTTCCACTCCCAACGAATCATCCAGCGGTCATCTAAAACAGATGCCAGAGCCACATCACCTGACTCCTCTTGTTGTGGAGGAGCAGTGGCTCTACTCTGGGCTAATTTCAGCTGCTTGATTCCTGGATTATCATTTATTCTTTTATCATGGAATTTGGTGTCCAACAATATCCGCATACTCTTTTTTTTCAATGTATAAGCATGTAATCTTTTAGTGAACCTACAATCTTATCCATCACTTGCTTCTGGGAAAGATAAAATGTTCCCCAACACCGTTCACCTAAAGGCCTTTCACACCCACATTCAGTAAGGTGAGAAGGATAAAGTATAAAAAGGCAGATAAGAGCTGAATGAAAAGCTGCTAGAATTCAGTGCCCATGAACTCAGGCTAACGCCCCAAACAGGGCCGCACAAAGACAGAACTGCTCAACAATGACACGCAAACCTCACAAATAGGTGCTCTAAGAAATGAAAAAAAAAAAAAAACCTTCTGAGAAACCAAAGCTGTGTGTGTAATACAGCCTTTCACCTGCCGGTGCACGGACGCTCCAGAAACCAACAAAAGAGAGGAGTGTGGGAACGAACCAGAGGAGAAATATGTAAAATTCTGATGGGAGCGTAAATGAGAGAGAATCCATGGATAAGATGAGTGTGTTTGGGTGTGGAAAAAAAACACCCAAATGTGGCCTCCATGTGACTACTTTGTGTCAGTTTTGTGAATGGCTTCATAGTACAATACCACATGTGGAACATTCCATTCTGGTTCAACTCAGGGAGGCAAAACCCAGTTTGATTGTGGGTGAAACTTTATCAAGAAATTAAGAGTTGTACCATGTGTAGTTTCTTCTCCCTTAAAGCTGCCCAGGTTCACACACAAAGACACACACCATATCCTCTTCTATTCCTCTCCAGAATCACATCTCACACACTCACACTGTTGTCCACACAACTGGTCCATTGTGTAGAGCAGCAGGTATGCAAAAAGCAGTATCTTTGAGGACAGCCAGATGAAATCTGACAATTTGAGCCGATGCTGGTCTGACCAAATATTACTTCATAACTTTGGAAGATTTAGATTGAAAATTACTTGCATTTACCAACACCTTTCTGATAGGTGAAAAACAGGCATCAGTGAAAAGGTACTAAAACAAAGCAAAATGAATATCTCTTAAGAACAAAAGATTTACTTTTATATACCTCTTTTTGTAATCAATGGAAAAAAAACAACATTTCAAATGTTTCCACTGATATTTTGACAATGTATTGTCGGTGATGACATTAAGTCTCTTTTAAACATTACACTAATACAACCTCCAATTTGAAGATGTTGGTAGGCTAATAGGAAAAGATTGTTCTAAATCTAAACCAGCAACATGTATGAATAGTTTTAACTTTACAACACACTCTATAAAACATCTAATTATCAGTCATCCATCTGCATCTCAGTCTAAACATTTTAGGTCTTTTAAACTACAAAGTTTTGTCTTTGAGTCCTGTCACTGTTCTTATATAAAAATGTTGTTATTGATCTTTATAAATTTTAAAGTAAAAAAACAAATAACAAAAAATATTAAAAATGAAGACTTAGTAAATGTAAACATATGGTAAAGTAATGGCTCCAACTGGAGTGTAAAAAGTGAAGGTCACAGTTTACAAAAGTTAAGACTGGTTCTTATAGGTGAAGCAGGCTAGCATTAGGCTAGCAATAGACTAACATTAGACTAGAGTTAGGCTAGCATTGGGCTAGCATTAGGCTAGCATTAGGCTAACATTAGACTAGAATTAGGCTAGCATTGGGTTAGCATTAGACTAGAATTAGGCTAGCATTGGGTTAGCATTAGACTAGAATTAGGATAGCGTTGGGCTAGCGTTAGGCTAGAATTAGGATAGCATTGGGCTAGTGTTAGGCTAGCATTAGGCCAGCATGAGGCTTCTGAAATGGCTTTGTCTTCAGTCATACTGGAAATTTGTTTACCATTTTCAAAAACCTGGACCTTTTCAGGACGCAACAAATTTTATATACAGTTATTAAAAGCGTCAACAAGTTTAGTTTCTCTACAGCTTTCTGTGGAATAATCAACCAAATACTGAAATAGCTTAACTAGCATATTTTTCGGGCTAGGTTAGAGAAAAATCTACATAAATTCAAACTTTTGCACAATTTGAAGCAAAATCAGATGAATGATTCTTTTAGTAAACCATAAATCAATATTTTGAATGCTTATTTAAACATAAAAGATTGATTTACATTAATACAGCTGATGGTGCAATCAAAGGAGTTAGATAATCTATAAATGTTGTTATTCTTGGGAGAAAAATTTTATGTATAATCTTACATACATTAGGGTTAATCAGAGAAACAATTTAAGTCTTGCAACAGAGCAGTTTAGGTTGGGAGAAAGTCCTGTCCTGTGATACACCAACTTTTCCTCTCATTTTCTCCTGCAAAGGCAGCTTGCAAAACATACGGTGAAATGAAGCATAATAAGAGCATTAGGGTTTGAGCAGACTGCTGGAGAGAAGAGGGAAGGAGGGAGGGACGTAGGATGAGAGGAGAGGATGGAGAGTTCACCGGTGTCACCACACCGGGGGGCACAGGGGTTACACAGGGGTCGAAGGTGGAACAGCGGAAAGGGGACTGAGGAAAAACAGGGGAGCGGGAGTGTTGATCCAGCCTGTGCAAAGAGTGGATGTCACCTGTTTACACATTCAACAGTGCCGCTGCATTAACACAGTTACACAATGTTTTTATCGCTCAACGTTTCAGCACATAGTTGGAACTGGCCTTGGTAAAGGCCTAGACTTCTACCGTGAGTTCTAGGTGCTTTGTGGACCCCAAAATAATAACAACTAGAGCCAGAGAAACATTGTATATTGAAAGAAAATGTCTAAGTGCTCATTTAAAGAAACCCTGCTTGTTTAGGTTAGTGTAAACGGATAGAAAGAAAGGTTAGAGTAGGAAAACAGACCAAAAGTTGAAAGCAATAGCTTTTTTTTAATTAAAAAAGCCTCAGAGACCAACTTTTTCACTGCTCTGTATAGATACTTCCAATTCGTAATACATTTCCTTCTTTTTCATGTAAACCTCAATATGATGTTTGGTTTAATGCGACAAATAAGAGATCCAACTTCTCAGTATGTTCTGCATTAAACTGTTTTGTGATGACAATAAGTGTACAGGTTGTTTTTAGTGCGACATAGTCAACAGAATGACCGAGCAGGGTGTATGGACTGGTCAACAGAGCATGTGACATGGGAGACAACTATTATGAATAACGCTTCCAGATTTAGCAAAGGTGCATTTTGTTCCTACAGTCTGTCTTACTCCTATTTATCTAAATCCAGACACATTATTTTCTGACAGACAGACAGACAGACAGATATAGACAGAGATAGATAGATAGATAGATAGATAGATAGATAGATAGATAGATAGATAGATAGATAGATAGATAGATAG
>JAUZNJ010015697.1:0-17512 GCA_034780135.1 Jordanella pulchra
TATGGTTGTATTGGAAATTGTTATTTCTGACTTATTGTATTATTCATTGATTTTGAATATTGATCTGATAAAATAAAATCTTTGTTCAAAAAAAAAAGATTAGAATCGTTGCCCAGCTTTATAGAAGAGTATTTGTTTTGTCTTTTTTTTAATTATGTCAGATTTGGTCCTCCATATTTAGGTACGCATCCTAATGCTATAAGTTTAGTATAATCATATATACAGTGTAGAACAATGTTGGATGTCTCCACCACAACTGGGAAAAATATACTCACAAAAATTATCTCAATAAACTGATAGAAATTCATACATATTTTGTTTCTGGTTTCTTGAACTGACCTCCTGTATTTGTCATTGTAATTCCTGTTCTTCTCTGGGAACCCCATGGCAATAGATATTTCCAATATGCATTAAGGAATCATCTGAGGTGATACATACATTGGAGAATTGTTTTATAAATGCCAATCAACCCAGAGAGAGAGACTCAAAGAAAACAACTGAAGGGAAGCACACTGTGTGTAAGCCTAAACTAAGGATAGTAAGAAAATAAGGCTTCCATGCGCCACAGAGACTTTAGCCAAGTCTGCCTGTGTAAAGGTAGTCAGCATTACCCTGATTACTGCCACTTTAACCCCAGCTGGGTCAGTTTCTGCCAGTGTGTAATGAGCCCCAATGAGGGTGAACTCCCTGCTCCCCTATGCCCTCCTCTGTCTCCACTAATGAGCTTCGGAATAAATCTGAGTTGGTTCCCTTACTACCCAACCCATCCCCTGGTCCATCCTCTATCCTTTTTTTAGTTCACTAATCTTGCCTTGCCTCTTTCCAGTCACCTAGCTGTGTCACCCTTTCCCTATAACGAGCAATCCAGAACACCTTTCAACTCCTGCCAATATATTTTTTCTCCTAATTGTATTTGTTTATGGGATGATCTGCCCTGCCCATGTCTTTTTAAGGTTGACAGCTGACATGGTCCTGTGTATTTCAAATTGATGTGCTATTTTCACCACACAAATGGATTTATTGGAACAATTTATGCAAGCTCTATTATTGTTCATAACATGATTATCTTAATATGAGTTTTTTCTTGCACAACAGTGTAACTTAATCAAGAGATCGAGTGGGCCAACTGTGGCAAACAAATTGTCGGAACTTGATATAGAGTATGACAAGTACTGTTAAGATTTAACAAATTATTCATTTGGGCAGGCTATTTTATAATCCTAAATGGGAGAATTATAAAATATTTCTTGGAAAGGATGATAACAAACAAGCAATACATTGCAACTGAGAATAAGGCTCTGTGCCACAATGGTAACATTCCAAATGATAAACAAGTAAAGAGAAAAAATGTCCCTTGGAAGGAGTTTTCTGGGAACCCCTTGAAAATAAAAGCCACAAAGTAAGAGAATTTTCTTTACACTATAGTCAACACACTTGCTCCCCATAGATCGCCTTTCCAAGGTGATTGACCCCTGAGCAAATGTTACTTGTCAGATTATTGGCTTCTATGCATCAGGTCCAAACATTGGTTTTCTTTCACCTCAGCTGATTCACTCTTTCACAGATTGCCTCCCCCATGAAACTTATCAGTTAGCTTGGGAAAATCAATCACAAGGTACACTATTCCAGACCAGAGTGTTGTTTCCGTGGCTGTTGTTTGTGATGCTCCAGATGTTATGTCAAAAACTCTTTTTTATTATAACCCATTTCTATTTGCCTCCTTGTAGGAAACATCCATCCTTCTTTTTCCTCTTCTCTTTGTGTCTCAGTTTACTGTTACACTTTCTTCTTTTAATTCAAGCTGTGGACTACTTCTTGTGCTGTTGGAGGTCCATCACAAAATATCCAGGTTATTTTCAAGTAGGTATTTATGAAAAGAACAGTTAAGCACTTTGTACATTGTCTTGGCAGAAACACAGAGATACATAATGAGGTTAGGCAGAAAAAGGAGATCAGGCATATTATAATAAACTATACCAATCTCTGGTGCACTTGGTTCAGTGTTAACCCTTTAAAACCCGAACCATGAAATAATTGACGGATAATTCTGATTTGTCATTTAATTCTATGAAAAATTATGAAAAAGTTAAGTTAAATTTTATCGTTATTTGCATAAATTTTGATACATTAGACATTTACGTAGAATCTTTTATACATATTCTGTTCCCTACACGTTTCTGATTTATTAAGTCGGGTTCTCTAGAGAGCGAAAATATCTCATTGATGATGCAGAGGTTTGAAAAATTCATGTATCAAATATGATACATTTAGCTTTAAAGTGTTAAGAGTTATTTTATGTACCTTTGCTTTCTAACCTTTTAAACCCCATTCCCCTCATAACACAACGCCATTCACATGGAGGCTGATTCACCTGAAACCAAATTTATACTTTTAAGATGGCGAGATTATTAACAACATACCTGTTAAACAGTTGGCAAATAACACTTCTTACAGTTTGGACCTATAGAAATCTAAACTATATAGTAAATAGGGTTAGCATTAATCCACTATAGTAGATTAATTCTTCAGTATAGTGATTGTCCTCCAGCAATACCTTATAAAGTGTACGTTATTTAAACAAATGTTCATATTTAAGGGCAATAAAAAAATTACAGATGAGGCCTTGCCAAGAAATGAGGTGGTATCTCATTATAAGCTTAGGGAAAAAATACTGGATGCCTGATGTGCTTTTCAGCTATTTATTTACTACTAAGTTAATAATGTTCCCTTTTACTGAGTATAAAAAAGGCAATGACCTTACAAACCGTTTGAATATGCGAACAATCTTGTCAATTTATTAAAAGGAATTAATGTGTGTCATTTATTCTTACTGAACAATTATACAGTCACAAAGTGAATTAGCTGCACCGCTTGTAGTGGCAGCCTTGCAGAAATGGCTGATGGATGCTTTTTGATTTGAATAATTAGATTTTAAGAATAACAAATTATTTTGTTCATGCATTTACCATGGAATAAAGATGCTTAGTAGCTGATGGAGCTAGTTTATCCAAATGTATTCTTTGGATATAACAGTCTGGCTGTCCAGTGAAAACAACCCACTCTCAACAGCAACAAAAACAGAAATAATTTTTCTTCACACTCAGCAGCTCTCTATTAGCATCTCTCGCCATAATCATCGCTATGGTTGAGCTGGTCCATGATATTCTCATACATATAATATTCCTATGCATAGTAAGGTGTTCCACTAGACAGAGTTTGGACTGTCATGGTTGGAATGCACAAACGACACTTGTTTGTGGAGCACCAATAAAAAACTTTTCGTCTTGTTCTCAGGTCACATGCAAATTATTTAAGCATCTACCTGACAGAAAAATTGAGATGTGTGAATGACAAAAGGATTTTTTAATCATCTTCACTTCATTTTTGCCTTTACTTTAGCTCAACAATTAGATCATTATCATATTAATTAGCAGACTCAAAATAATTACAGTACAATCAGTGTTTCGTTTTGTACCTGATGGGTCATTAAAATTAAATGAGAGATCAATTAATCATCACAATGTACCAGACAAAAGAATGTTGAATCATGGGGCTCAGTTAAGTCTTTTTAACACACTTTCTTTCTACTGTGAAACTCAACTACTGCGAAGGATTCAGGTTCTTTACTTAGCTTTTTGATTTCTATATTAGGATTGGCAAGTCATGAAAATGCACTATGTCAAAATTGCTTGGCAGGTAACATATCATCTTTTGGTCTGTTTTTAACACCTTTTAAGTATAGGTTTGAAGGAGAGAAATGATAACTTGCCTCATAAATTCTCTTTACAGTAAGAAGACAAACACCAGTTTGACCTAAAAGCATATAAACTCTAAATATATGAGCAGAATATACAATTTAATTTTCTTTTTCTCTAAGAGAATTACATTGAGGGACAAAAGATTTCGTGACACAATTTTTTTCTTTTTGTCTCAGCAGGGTCAGAAAGTTCATTACACTGTAAAGACACTTTTCAAATATATGCCATTTTTCCTGCAAGATGAATAGACAAATGTTTGCTGAAGAGCAAAAAGTATGATGACACTGATATTTACAGCAGGGAAAGATCAAATGTTATGAGCTGCTTTTCATCTGGCTGACCAGATGGAGAGGCCCTGCTCTTATGCAGTACTTCCATTGCTGATGCTTACACTGTTCGTCCTCTCCTTTCTTCTGGCTGCCTCCACCACTACTAGGGCTTCCACCTTTTGGATTGCTATATTTGTAACTGTGTCCACTGATGTGAAAAAAGCCATCTTCTGGGCCAGTAAATCTGGAAATAGACTACTTTCCTAGGTCAGACACAGACAGGGCTTATACTATAAAACTCACCCAGCTAAGGGTCTTGGGGGCAATGAGTTCCAACTTGGGAGAACCGTGGGTTGCTTCTGGCTATTTTCTCGATATTCACTCTGGGGCTTCAAGTGCTCTAAAGCTAAGACAACATTTCCCACAGACCGAAGGCTCTACTGGCTGCCATTGCTAGTCTGCTGTGAGCAATGTTCAGAAACACAGCATGTTAGATGCTAGAGCTCTTTTTTGGAAATTTGAATTTCTAAATGATAAGGTGTGTAGGGAGTAGAGGCATAAATTACTAACACTGGAAAGACACAAGGAACCCATTCGATTAGACCAATGATATTTAAAGTCACGTCAGACCTGAACCACAGATTGTTCTCAACATATTTTAAGCTAAATGTCATTATTTGCCATTTCCCACGAGCCCATCCCCACTCCATCCTAATAATTACAGGTCCATTTTTTAGACTCATGGATTCATGGGATTTTAGCACTTAGTGCGCTGTGGAGTGAGCTAACCTCTCTCCTCTATCCCACTCCAAAATGGCCCTCAGGCCAGTGCTGTGGCATAGTTAATGGAGTGTGCCTACATGAATTATTAAAAGTGCTTACATTCCCTTTATACTTGCCATACTATCGATATTCAACACTTTTGCAGGCTTATCAGGGTGTGGGTGATTTTTTTATATGCCAGGACGAATTGCCCTTTTTACTTACATGCTGGTCCCTCTCACATAAATATCTGTTATAATGCAGAATGAGAGGACTACGCTAAATAAAACATTTTTGCTGAACTGTGGGTAGAGAAATAGGGAAAAGGGAAAATAAGGAAGCACCTCCCTTGATAGGCTCAGAATTCAAGTTCTAGGGCACTAGTTCTTAAGACAATGTAATAAAATATAAACTTTATTACATCTTGTTAGAGCTTATCGGGATTTATACCTGTATCCTCAAGTGGGAGCAATAAAATTCGTAGAATCAATAATAAAAAAAAAGACTTGTAAACCTTTTTGAACATTCAGTGCGTGGACTAGCAAAATTCCCATTAAAAATCACATACCACAATCATAAAGAAAATATGATATTTATTTTCTCTTATGCAGTGAGGACAACAATAAGATCCCTGTTCAAAATGTATAAAGATCTCAAACCAACTGACCTTCCCAAGAGTTAATTTCTTGGCTGCTTCACCATTTTTTCATAAACATTGGTCTATTTATGGATTTATGTAGGGCTTTGTTGTCCGTGTTTTAGGGTGTGTGTGTCTGCATGGACTTATTTGCGTTACCTTGTGAGGATTGTGTAATGCAAGCTATTATTAAATATACTACATTGTAGGGGCTTACAGGTACTTGTGGGGACCGCCCTAATGGTCCCCATGAGCAAAAGTTATTTTCTTGGGTTTGGGGTTAAGTTTAGGTCTAAGGTGTGAATTCAGTTAGGTTAGGGTTAGATATATGTTGGTATTGCTTAGGCTTAGGGTTTGGGTTAGCCAATACAAATCAATTTAAGTCAAAGAAAAGTCATCATAACACATGGAAACACAGCATGCATGTGTGTGTGTGTTTGGAAGATATATAATTAACAGCAGATGGCAACTCATTTACTACAGGCAAAGGGACAGAAATCCTTTAAGCCTTTTCTTGTAAACAGCCAGCCTGCAAACAATCATGAATTAGGGCATTTATGGAGGTATCCAAGATGCCACAGTATTGATCATGTCATCTGTATTGCGCAGGGATTTGCAGTGATCTAGATTTTGCTCAATTCTGTCCAAAAATAGATATGCAAGTAGTTCTGCAGTACCAGGAAATAAAAATAAGTTATTATGGTTTTGTCAGTATAGAAAGGAAGACTGAAAACACAAAGCAATTATTATTAGAGACAACATTTATGGTTATCAAGAACAGGAGGGTTTATGCGATTCAACCCAAAGGATTTGGATTCAGTCATACATCATAATCAGATTCATATGTGCTTCTCTTATATCTTCAGAAGCATCTTGAGTTGACAGTTTTTAGACAAGTCTGATGTTGGCTGGGGCTTGATTGTGACCAAATAACCTGCCAATTAACTTTTAAGGACTTAAGGTAGGTGTATTTTTACAAGGTTTAAGGTACTTAATAATGTATTCAATACAAATACCTTTGTTAATAAATCTATAATGTGAAGAATCAGTGAAAATCTAATTTATCTGTTTAGTACAGTATTTTTTTAGAATCCACAACACAAATGAGGCACTCTGTACAATAAGCTATCCATTACACTTTTCATCAACCTAAACAAGAGATTTATTATTCATTGGTCACAAGCCATGAGTTGTTTCTCGATTGGAAATTCTAAAGTATAGTCTTTTATCTTCTCAATAAAACACGTTAAAGTAAGACAAAATTTTAAGAAGGGCATAACCAAAGTATTAAAAATAGTAAAAATAAAGTTGTAAAAATAAAGAAATAAAAAAATGTAACACTGAATCTGTGAAGGGGAAATTATAGAATCAGACAACGAAACAAAAGAAAAACAATCAAAAACTTATAGTTCAGCAAGCAATAAAACATATCAATAATAATAATAAAAAATTATTCCAATATTTAACCTAGACATTAATTAAGAATAGTGGTGTGTGTAGAAAGATTAGTCTTTTGACCCAAGCAACTTTCTGTACGGTATAAAAACCACTATTCCTGTTAAAGAGTCATTGAATGATATTTAGTATTTTGGAAATTTAGGTTTCTTTGCTCTTGTTTTGCTTTTTGCTGTTTTAAGAGGTCACTGAATTTTGGTCACTTTCATCCTAAGAATGTCTTAATTGCTACACTGTTTTCAGGACATGAAAGAATAACAGTGGAATGCAAAGCAGCTAAAGCCATTAGGATAGTCTATCTTTTGGGGCCAAACTAATGTAGGATACTATTTAACGGGAAGTTTATCAAAGTTCACCACAAGATTATAATGACTCTTCTTTTATCAGATGGAATGTGTGGTTTTCGCTGTTTATCTATGAGTATAAACTGAGTTTGATGCCAAAACCATTCTTAAATCACAATGGGGCACAACTGAACTATTTCTGTTCTTATGATAATTTGCCAGTAATTGTTGAAGCCACACACTGACACACCAATTTAGTGTCCATACTAATGTGCTCCTACAGTAAGAATTTCTATTTCCAGCATGTCAGCTCCTCTTGGCAGAGATGGTATCTTTGGAGAGCAGACTTTTGCTCATTACTTCATGCAGAGTAAGTGTATAAGAACATTGTTACTGCATGATAAAAAAGGCCATGCTGACAGTTACTTCATTATCAAGAAATATTGACACTTTGGAGTGAAAACATTCTGTTGTTATCTAATAAAATAGATATGAATATTACCATTCAGCAGAGTGAGATTGAGTGGCATTTGGATCTTCTCCAGATCCGGTACAAGATAGACCGATACAGAAGATCCTCTGCCTAAAGTTATCAACACTTAAAATAACTGGCTAAGAAAAAACAAAATCTGAGTTACTACAACATTTAATTTCACTTTGGGATAAATAAAGTAGTTTTGAAAAAAATTGAATGTAAAGCCTCATTCAAAGATCGAATAAACCAAAATTTCTTGATTTATTTTATTTATCTTATTTATTTTTGTAAAATGTTCAATATAACTGGTTTTAGCCAGTGGTTGGAGACATTTGGGTTATTCTGACTAAAGCTTTTTGCTGTTGACTGTGACAAGTGGTGATTGTCAAGAAGATTGCATTTTCACCTAATCAGGTGTGCTTTGGTTGGATTTATCCCAATTAGGTTTTTGTCAAAAAAAGGCTAAGTTACAATAACACTTTTCAAAAGAAGGATGCTATTAAAATTGTGCTAATGTCTTTTTAGATAATTCTTTTCATAGCCACCAGTTTATACATTAAAGATGTGTGTAGATGTGCAGATTTTCGCTGTTTAATATTTTTGCTATTGAATATTTTTTGCTACCGGATGGCCCCTGTGAGCATTTATGAAGCTTTGAAAGGTAACCCATTTTGTACGGTGGCCGAAAGGTGCAAATGAACAGTAAAGGACAAAATGAGCTGCAAAAGTGTGATACAAACTCCATTACACACAAGCACAAAAAACAAATGCTGCAGAAAAAGACTGCAAACATGAAATGGTGCTGTTAATAAAAATAGAAGCAAAAACCTACAATTAATAAATTAAACACAAACAAAAAAATGCATATTTCTGTAATTGCAACATTTGTTTTTGATTGTAGCATTTCTTTTGTGGTGGGTGCATTTTTTATTTGAATTTCTTTTGTTGATTGCAGGTTTGGCTCCTATGTTTAGTGATTGCAGCATTTTTCATTTGCAGCCTTTCATTTTACATTCAGGTTTTTTGTGTCTGCTTGTGTCATACTTGTGTTTACAGCTCATATTGCCGTTTACTACATGTTTTCACCTGTTTGCAGTTCGATTTTCTTTTTTGTTTTTATTTGTTTTTTGAACTTGCATGTTTTTTTTTAAAGCTTGCATCACACAGCTCATTGCGTTGTTTACTCCGTGTTTGCACCTGTCGGCCACCATAATTTTGCAATGCATTAGCTAAAGAGCTTTATAAAAGCCTCACCTAGCTACAGCAAGACATTTCATTTATTATAAATATGAATGTGGGCTATGAACATTGTCTGTTTAAATGTAAACTGTACATTCAATTCACTTTTTTGGTAAAAGGGAATTTTTTTGCACAATTTTACTTCAGCACAAAAACGTATCATCCTATTACCTAAATAAACATTAATGTACAGCTGTTTCTTTTTCTTTAGAGCAATTTCTTTGAATTGGAATTACAAAATTCTTACCTATCTTTCTCTCTTCTCTTCCTTTGTACCAGTGAAAAAAATCTTTTATAGCTCAGAAAGTATTCTTATCTTCTTACAAATTAGGGAAACTGGTACTGTAGCTCAATTGTAACTTGTACTGGTATGATTTGTTGGCTTGTTTCGTAAAAATGTTGTGCAACTTTAATATATTTATTGCCCATCCCAGTAGGGGTGGTAAATATGTTATTCAATTAATTAATATTTAGATTTTCATATATTCTTTGTGTACACACACCCCCCCTACTGGCTGTGTGTTACAATAACAAATGAAAATAAATGTGAATCAAGCTGAAGTCATGGTCAAACCAATGACTCAGCATATATATGGAATAAATTAACAACAATTTCCATATAAATTATAAAAGTTTATTAACGAAACTCATTCAGCTCTGTTTAACATATTTTGTTCAAAACTCTTGACTAAACTAGTGAAACTCAACTAACTTACTGTATACACAAGAAGAAGGGAAAACAAGAAGGGGAAACCATGCTCAATTAAATGATCCATTACTCGTATCTGTCAATAAAATTTAATGAGCATAACAGGAAACACAAATGTTGATTTTACATTAGTTTTTAATTACAAAAAACCCCTAACCCATTAGTTTATAACTCTTTTTTGATATAAGGTCTGTTTTAACTTTACGAACAACGGCTCAAAACATGCCGCCCTTAAGTACTAAGCGGTCACCATTAGAGTGTGTGAGCTTGCTTTACTCAACAATAAAACACAACAAAGAATCATCAAAAAGTATCCTGTTTAGGTGAAAACTCCTTAACTTTTTCAGACTTTTCCTTTGACCTTTTGTTAATCTCTTTCTTGGAAAGATGAGGTGTCTCCTATTTGGCAGTCATTGGAATCTGGTCCTTCAGGAGATCTTCTCAATGCAGCTCTCCTTCAGAAAGCTACCATGGTCAAGAGAGTCTGTGAGCCGATGGCTTTTGTTCAAGCTTAATGGGGGGCAGCATCAAATGTCCCTGGGAGTGTTATGGAGAGTGTCTATAGACTTTATAGTTTCTGAAGAAATGCCAGATTGTCACCGGCCCCCAATGTTCAAAATAATAACCAAAAAACCTCTGGTGTCACTTGGCAATAAAAAAGTTGCTGTAGCCTTTGGTAACTATTAAGCTCATCCTGAATGAAGCAGCGTAATATAAAGTGTTGCAAAGTATTAAACAACTGCTTTTTGTGAGGTAATGGATAAATATTCTCCCAATAGGGTTTAAGTAATCGGATGATAACAGGAACCTTGTGAAAGTTAATGCAAAGCTATTTAAAGGGAAGCAGTAACCCAATTTGAAGCAACTTTAAACTTATCCTTGTAAATACAATATGTAAACATGACAGTTATAAGTATGTTGAAATGATAGTAGCTGGTAGAAGCATCAAATCTTTATCTGGGTTGTTTTTGAGTCATCCACAGCAAAGACATATATCCATCTTCCTGTGAGAAAGAAGGTCTATTTTTGGCAGATGAATGACTGAGCTCAAATGAAAGGAGACAGATTATAAAACAAAAAGACTTTTGTTCTGCAAACAAAACACAGAGGTCAGCTCTGCTGTTACTCAGTGCTATTGTTGCAAAGGAGAGAGGACAAGATTTAGAAGAATAGAGGAAGATATTTTAATATTTCTACCTTTGGTGCTCATTGGGAATTAGTGAAGTATGTTAATTAAAATATTAATCATGAGTTAGAGCATTTCCTCACACTGGGGAGCAGTGCTAAGAGTTTTAAAATTAGTTTGTTTTAATCAAAAGGTATGCTGTGTACGTGGGTTTTTTTAGAAGAGAAAAAGAACCTGATGTTTCTCTCACATTATTTACTTTTCTTTTTCAACCAAGTCTCTCAAGGAGGTGATCGGACAAGTCTGTTTCTCAGAGATAAAGTGTTGCTAGTCACATCCCCAGAGCTGGGAGAAGCTAGCACAGCACACGCTAGCAGTCTGCTCATGTAACAGACTCCTCCGCTGACATTGAGACACAAACAGACAGGGTTAGGGTGAACTGTTGCATTGGGGGAAAAGGGGTTGAATAAAAACACAAAGCAGATTTGAACTGCACCCAACAATGTACTTTTGACTCCACATCAAAAAATCTGAAAAGGAAGTAGATACAATATGTTGGAATAATATATAGTATGCATTCAAAGAGTAAGTATCCTGAACAAAAAAGACAATGTAGTCCCTCTTCAGCAATACACATTTTTGAATAGTTTAAAGAGGTTCAGACACAGCTACAAGAGCTGAGGGTTGTGGTCAAAACTCTTCTAGCATAAAAATGGTAAAATGAGAGCACCTGATTTATTGGATCTTCCATAACAAGACATGAAAACAGCTTTTTAACAGTTTGGCATTATTTTAATAAGTCATTTGTATAAAACAGAACCAAACTTACAGTATCAATATTACAGAAATAATAAACAAAGTTAAAAAAAGAAAGAAAAAAGTGAAATGTATGACCACTCCTATTCAAGCATGAGTTTGAGCAGTTTGTGTCAGAGTCCTGGAGCGGGTCTAAATACAGAGCCCTCAAACCCCCTAAACGAGAGGACAATTACAGAGTTAGCAGTGACGTTTGTGTCTATGGATATTAGATTGTTTTAGACTGTATATGGAGAGGGATTTACTGCACTTGCTCAAGGCTTTATTGACATCGGTGCCATTGGTGTTTGTGGGGATGCCCGACAGCTTTTGCCTGATTCAACCACTGTGTCACGCAGACTGAGTAAACTTGCTGAGGACATTTGTGAAAGCATCCTCCCAGAGCTGAGAACCAGCTGACTGAAAACAATGAGGCATTGACTCTGGACAAGCGGACAGATGACTACCGTAAAATCAGTTACCTGTCTGTGACATTACATTATATCAACCACAGATGGGAGCTAACGGAGCAAGTGCTTTGTACACCTGAATGGGACAGCCCATTATGGAAAACAGACCACAACCTCAAACCCGCCACAATGCAACCATTGCATAAATACAACCTGGATGAGTTCTTTTCTAAACTTGTCTATGTGACTGACGGATGCTGCAACATATTTACGTTTCCTTTATCTCTGATATATTACACCACGTGCATTTTCTGAATCATGAAAACAGTTAAAGAAAAAATGATTGAGTTTTACTCAAACTCAAAAAAAAAAAAAAAAAAAAAAAAACAAAGGGAACTATTTGTGGTGCATCTTTTAACAGATTAAAACTATTTTAAAATGTGGTGAATGCATCTTCCTATCATCCTCCTCAGCTTGTTGGTCTGCTTCTCTGAAGTGGACCACTGTATCACTGGATGTTATCATTCTTCAGTTTTCTACAAGATAATATTCATTTTCAGGTAAAGTAGCACAGCACTTTCACCTGAGAAGTGGTTAGTGGTTAGATGTGGCAGTAGCAACTGGCAAACAGAAAGTTGAATAGGAGCTGGTGACTTAAGTAAACTTGTCGCAGGAATGTGACATCAGGGAGGAGTAGATCTCATACATTACTGACATTTGATCTTTACAGCTTGTGTACTGTGACCAGACAGGGATTCTTTCTTATTAAAGAAAAGGATATATATAGTCTCACCGCAGATTAAAACCTCTTAACATCCACCTCGGTTGAAGTAATCCTTGCCTTTTTGCATACCCAAAGTAATCCTTGCCTTTTTGCATACCCAAATGGAAAAGCAAATAATTAAGGAACTTTAAGGCTAAATAAATGTGTGATACATAATTTAAAAGCTTAAAACAAATGTATTTAACATAATTTGGTCTTCCTAAATTGTAGCAACTTTCTTCATATTCAGATGTACACTTTTTACTCATAGCCCATTCTATCTTCCTTGCAGTCAGATATGCTTGTGACCAATTTTACAGTCAGCGACTTCCTCAGCAGGGATTGAGTTATTTGGTGCTCAAAGGCTGGAAAACCATTTATTAAAGGTGTGTTTAGTGTACGCAGGTTGACTTCTAAATTACTTTTAAAGATTGTGTTTAATTTTTCTGCTTCAAGTGACATTTGAAGAAAATTACGTGACTGGTGATTTAACACTTAGCCTAACCACATGCTGACAATGTTACATTCCCTTGCAAATGTGAAGCTCGCCATCTCTTTCATTTTATTACCTTCACTGAGGTATGTGCTTATTTTGTCTGATAAAGGATGTTGGTATTACACATTTGGCTGCCTTCAACGCCTTTTTCTTACTCAGAGGTTTCTAAAAACTGCACATATCTCCATGCTGTCTTTTTTATCCTTTTTCCTTTTATTGCTATGTCAAAGGATTAATTAAGGAAACTTGTGAAGTTGAAGTTACACTCTAAGGGAATTACCAAGTTTGACAATTGAGTTGGATGTGGTGGGTAGTGCCTCAGGTGGTAGCTGCTAGCTGGAAGTGTAGAAAGTGAAAGGTGTACACGGCAAGCTGATTAAGTGTTATAATGAAAGGGAATGTTGTCCAAGTAGCCACTTCATGATTTTCTTTTTTCCTGAAAAAACAAATGTGCCCTCAGAAAGCAGTGGAGAATTTTATCTCAGAACCTCATTAATGCAAATCTTACAACAACACGTTTTCCACTTGCTTGATAAAAGGCAAACACTGACTTGCAACATTCAGTGTCTCTGTGATCCTTTCTAACAGATGGAGCTTTTTGTGTTTCTTGTAATCACTTCTCTCCCTGACAGGCAAAAACACCTTAATGGGTTGATGCCAGCCACATCCTAGAATCTTAAAGAAAAGAGTGGGCAGACCAGAAAAAATCATTCACAAGTAAATTGTAAATCCAAAGCTAAATCTATGGACTCATGGCTTTGCATGAAAAGCAACTACATGTTAAGCATAAAAACATTGAAATGTATGATTTGTATTGATTTCTAGGTCAGAGTTTGTTTATCTACTGCAAGGCAACATTAACGATGCTTCAGTGTTAGTTAAGGAATTATAATAGAAATGGTTCAAAGGAAGGTGATAGGTTTAATTTGAGAGAGATGTAATCAATTTAATAAGCTGAAAGAAATATGAATATAGGTTTCTCAAATTATATCTTTATAAACTAACATTTAGCAGAACATTTTGGATTCACTGGACTGATTGATTTGACTGTAATACACTTACATACAATGTGTCCTTGTCATGATCCGTGGTTCTTTGTGTTATTTTTGAAGCTTCCTGCTGTCTCTGTGTTCTCTGTGTCGTCCTGTCCTCCCCTGATTACCCCCAGGTGTGTCTTGTTTCCCTGTTTACCTCCCTATGTATTTAAACCCTCCTGTGTCCCCTGTTCCTCGTTGGGTCCTCGTCTGAGATATCTAAGATCCTCTGAGTTCGCCTGTGTGGCTCCCCAGGTATTTGTTGGAACTAGTCTATGCCTCTTGTATGTCCAGCGCTACTGGTGGAAAACCCTGGATTCTGTTTTGCCGTGCTGCCTGGTCTAAGGAACTTTTTCAGTTGCTGAATTTTGGACTATTCTCATTAAAAACCTCATTTCTCACTGCATCCTGGTTCCAACCTCTGCCTCACCACCTCCACCACGACCATGCCATTTCAAAGACTTACAATGAAACATTGAGAGTAACAACAACAAAGAAAATGTGCTGCTGTACATATTTAAGCTGACAGAACAAATTATCCCTCCAAGACAAATATCAGAGTGACAGCTCCTCCTACCAGAAAGTTGTGCATTAGGACGGTATAAAGTGTGAATTTTATCAGGCTCTTTGTGTAGCTCGTTCCATTTTTTTCCTCCCATGGCTGGGGCCTAATATTAATATTATTAGTATTATTCTTTTTAGTTCTTTTCCATACATGTGATAATTTAATTCCACTTTTTTCCCCAAATCTTAACATTGGAGAGAATTACTCCCAATTAAAAGCTTCTGTAAAACAAATGCTCTATAAAGCACAGCTTCAATGTAAAATCTGAGAATGTTACACTTATTTGGTTTGAGTAAACTTTTATACAGTGCAAATACATTTTACTATATGCTAGACAAAATGCTAACAAAGTAGAATTTTGTAATATGGCATTAATCTGTTTAGCTTGTGTTAGAACCAGTGATTGGGTTTCAGGTGTGCTATAAAGAGCTCTATGATGTTGTCTTTCCCATACATTGTTCTCAGAGACTGTTGAAATGCTATAGGCAGCTGGGTTTGCACTTTAAGAAGTTGAGTCTCTGCACTTGTTCTGTTGTTTTTTATTGTTTTCAATCTGAAGAGTGGATGACAGCAATGGTGGACAAGTGGCGGCCATCTTATGAGTCCACTTGTTTCACTTGGACCCGCCTGAACAGAACCTTGGGGCCGCTAAGCTTCATTATAGCTTAAAGAATTTTCCTGAGTCATTATTTATTTTTCGCTGTAAAACCGAATGAGACTTCACCTTTTTGACTGCATTTAATATCTCTGCTTCTGTTTTATTCACACTTATGTGCTGCTCAAAGCACATTAAATGCATTGAGCCATAAAAATGGAACATTCTTCAGAGACTCTTGAAACCCTTTAAAACCAATTTTTTGCCACTGTTTTTTTTTTTATTTACTTGTGCTGATTTCAGCAATGTTTAGTGTTTGTAGGGATTATTTGCTACTAAAGGTACCATTGTATTTTGATCTGTGGTCTTTTGTGGTTATTTTATACAGTGGACAGTTTATCACTCAAACCAGATAGACCCCTTTTGTTGACAGTCAAATGAACATAGCCATTTTCTTTGGTTGGTTTTAACAGCCGATTTAAGAACCCCATCTTGAGTAGAAGACTAAGAACCCTGTAGTAAACAGGTTGCAGTTATAATCATTTAGCTAAAAATAATTGATTGGTTTTACCCTTGATTTGAATTAATTAGATACAACTTCCAGTTCTAATTACTTAATATATTTATAATCTTCTGGTAAAATATCACAACACCACTCACACTTAGCCTGTTTCTTTTCTGTAGTGGTTTTGGATAATTGTTTGACCCACATGCAGTACTGACCGGACATAAGTCAGACGGATATGCGTAATTCATTCTGAATTCTACACAGAATCGACCTGGATATTCTCTGTAGCAAGCATTTGCAAAAGGGACGGACATTAAGTATAAGCTGATTAGGAACCTGCCTATCATGTGTTACCATGAGTTACAAAATTAAGCCTGCATATTTGCCTTTATTATCGCCTTTCTTCTAGAGTTGCCTTTGGATGAACTGATTGCACTGGACTTCTAAACTGGACAGGGTGAATAGGTAGAATAGATATTTTTGCATGTGTTTGTGTTTTACTTGAAATAAGCTTTCTGTTTTCAACTTTTGATGTTGTTGAAACAAAAGTTTCCAACTGAATGCTGCAATAGACTGGCTAGCATCTTAACTCCAAGCTACCCCATGTCCGGCCAAATTTGTAGGCTGCGTTGTGAACCTAACTTTCCTTTTGATTCAGCCAGAACTGACCGAACAGAACCTCCTGGGACAAGCTAAGCTAACCCATTCTCTTTCAGCTTTATTACAATTAATGCATTTCAGTCCTTAATAATTTTTCACAGTAAACTTAATGAAAGATTACGGTTTTGACTGCATTTGATATTTCTGCATTAGGGTCTATTCACATTTAGCTGCTGCTATTTTTAAAGGAAACTTTAAAATAAAAAACCCTTTTCCAATTTTATTTGCTACATTTACTTGTGCTTATTTTCAGTGGTGTTAGCGTTTTTAGAGACTATTAGCTAATAAAGGTACCCTTGTTTCAATCTGTGGTCTTTTGTGGTTATTCTATACAGCAAAAGATTTATCACCCGGGCCAGATTCATCTTTTTTTGTTTGACAGTTGAATGAACAGAGACACTTTCTTGGTTGGTGATTAATAATTTTGTCGATTGCCATAGTCTAAATTCCTAAAATGGTGAAAGGTAACTAGGTCTTAACAGCTGGATCTAGGAGCCCCACTTTGAGGTAAAGGCTAAGAACCCTGGTCTTAAACAGACCACAGTCATAATCAACTAATAATCATATATTAGTTTTATCCTTGATACTGATTGACCTATTAAAAAGCTACAACTCCCAGGTCTAGTTAATTTATATGTTCATAATCTTCTGGTAAAGTATCACAACATAGGTTAACATTTAAGTGTCAAGGACTGGCAGCAGGCTCCTAATATACTACTCCTTGATGAGCCCCAAAGGGGTGTAGATGACAAGTGGGACCTCTTCCTTCTGTATTTTTTGGAAGTGTCATGTTGGGGGGCAAACGTCTGACCCACACGCAGAAAACAATCAGGAGAAAGCAGATTTCAGGTTAGTTGATTTATTCCTTTAACAGATGAACAGATAAGAGGTTGATGTCTTATGTTACAAATCGGGTTTTCAAGGGGTGCTGCGGATGGACGAAGGTTGGACAATGGATTCGCCTGGAGAGCT